>JAUZNC010005040.1:0-21426 GCA_034780395.1 Vannuccia rotundouncinata | reverse complement strand
AATGGTAGTAAATGGTAGTAAATGGTAGTAAATGGTAGTAAATGGTAGTAAATGGTAGTAAATGGTAGTAAATGGTAGTAAATGGTAAATGGTAATCAGTATGAAGTAAATAGTAGTCATATGAAAAATAAGTAAATAATAATAATATAGAATAGTATATAAACCTGCAAGCAATCAAGGGCTATTTCATATATGTTTTGGTTGGACAATGACAACAACAAAAAAGTATATAAATTTAATCATTATCAGCAATAATTCCCTCAAGTATAAATTTCGTCTCTGATAAATGTTCAACCGAAGTAGTGAAGATCTAAATTTTGTAACAGAACCGTCGACTAGTCGGTAATATGTAGTAGAACTAACCGCCGATTTTGTAAATGATATTGCGATGACCTATGTTGGAAAATATATAATTTGGTATTGAACACATTGGAGAAATTAAATATCCAAATAAGCGCACACAGATAAACTGAAGCAAACGTGATATGCTTTAAAGAATTTATAAAGAGCATAGGTTTTTCTGAAAATTTTGAATCTGCGCGCGCGCACGGCCACTATCTCAATTACTATTTCAGTTTGTTTTACAGACAACTCAGAAATGCAGATCCTCTTGCAGCATCACTCATTTGTTTTCGAACTTCGTTATTTAATTGATCGGCATCTAACATCACATTCTATGAACAATTCCGAACTGGTCGCCAACATGTGTCTCCAACTTAACACTTAGTTAAATCTCGATGAATTAATGATATGATTGTCAAAACATTATGATATTAGCAGAATTTAGAGTAATCATTGTTTTCGAGTGTGACTGAAATATATGTGCTCCAGGAAAATGGACTATCAAATTGAGAGATTTGTTCAATATCTGGGCACAAAAAATCATCAAAACCAATATTTTACGGAAGCAACATTCCTTCATCCATCAGAATGACAGTCAAATTTTATCAAACTGCATCCATGAACAATGAATCCAGTATTTCAGTATTTTGTGTGTCCAAAAGCAGCAATATCACCCATAATCAATATAATTAACTAGAGAGTATATAATTATTTTATTAAACTAGATAAATAGATATGATAGATAATATGCAACAAAAAAACACCGGGAGCAATTAATACGGATATAAATATATTTAAAATTTAACTTTAATAAATATAAAAATTAATAAGTAAATAAATAGATTTATAATTCTCAAATTAGATAATAAATACTAAAGTCTGGACATGTTGATGTTAATTGCAAAGTACAATTGAATCTTCCATTCAATTTATGCGTGCTTAAGATCATCTTTATATAGACATTTTTATATTCCATTTTTTGATTTTTCGTTGAATTATCACGATTATTTATACATGGATGCAAGCAAGCTTTACTTTTACTGGAAATTATTTGAATGTGTTGCTGTCATCTTTTCAATGTCATTTGTATTAAATTTACTTTGTAAAGTGTGACTCATCCAAATTTTATTTTTTATTCTTTCGGAGCGAGCTTTTCAATTTTTTATTCATAATCATTCACTATCCATTTAATTTACATTTTTGATATAAATCTTAATCGAACAAACAATTCATATTTATAAAAAATTAACAGCTATAAATTTTAATTTGGAACATGACGAGACACATTTTATTACATCCTGTCATTATTATCTGTCTTTACAACCTAATATTTATTTCCATGACTGATATTTTTTAATTACATTACGAATGTATGTTAAAGGCAAAATTAATTCTCTAAAACATAGTTTTAATTGTATTTCAAATTATAATATAAATCGTTTTACACAAAAATTTTTTTTTTGATTTGAACAAAGGAATACATTTTTAAAGTCTAAAAAATAATAAACTGAACATATTGAAAAATAGAAGCTTTTAAATATTTCAAAAAGCTTCCATAAAATTATTTTAACCGTTTAAAAGCTTTCCTGACAAATCTTTTCGACAAAGCTGCAAAGATAGGTGAGACAGCATTCATAGTCATGTGTGCACGGTTGCATATATTTCATACAAGCTGAAAATAGAAATAATGAATGGTTGCAATGCCTTATCCATTATATTTTGAGTGACTGAAAAAAATGATTGACTGATTATTATTTTATTTTAATTATTTTTAAATGTCACATTTCTTTACATGAAAAATAAATATATTAGCCATTATCCTTCTAAATTACAACCCTATATTTATATTAATAACAGACTGATATTTTTTAATTACCCTACGATTATCAATAGAAAAATGCTTACATGCTTTTTTGTCCATCGGAAACAAATCTAAAAATCATTTTCAAAATGAAAGATATAAAATGTTTACTACATTAAAAATAACAGTTCTCTGAATTTAGAGTAAACGACGTAATTGTAAACAATTTGTTTATTACTTGTCTATACATACTATCCTTTGAATCGAACGTTATGAAAATTTGAATTTTATGTCAAATGTAATTTGTCACCAAAGAATATAGAGCGAGCGACAAGAACCCTCACTTTATCCTAAAAGTGTCTATATCTATAAATCTATAATATATCTGTATCAATAATTAATTCGAAATTTATGAGAGTTATTAATAATGCATTTCTTTTAATATAAGGTATAATATATTAGGTATATAAGGTATAATATATTTCTATATACGAACACCCACTTGTCATAGTTAGTAATGTATAATTGAGTTACAAACTATTTTCTTGTCACTTAAATCTAAAAAATCTATACATAATATAACATACTAACGGTTATAAACTTAATCATATTGTATTACATTACTAAAAGATAAAAAGGTATTTTGTTGATTCCAAATTGACAGCTTCGTTTAGATGTCGCGTTCTTCGATGTTTGATTTCTTTTTCTGTGAACATTGAAATAGCTATTTTAAGAAATAAACCATACTTTACCCGTCTACAGCCACTTATAGCTTCTTTTTCAGTGTATTTTTAGTATAGCATATTGATGATACACATATAAGCAATGGTCTGTAAATAAGTTTGTTATTTTGGACATAATTAATAAATGATGCATTTTCCAATGGGTCTATTCTGATACCAACAATCATCATCAAAGTTGTTTTTATCTTACTTAGCTGCCACAAACGGTCGCATTTAATTCAATCAATACAAATATATTTCCGGAGATAGAAAATATTATGGTTTCTCATAAATTCGACTTCCAAAACAGAATTCGGAATCTGTAATATGACTTTTTGTGTCTTCGTCTACTTTTTGAATAAGATAGCTTCTGTTTGCTGTGTCCGTTTGGATAAAAAATGTGACTTTTCTCAGTAGATATAAGTTTTCGCCATCTCTTAGGCAAATATGAAGCATATAAATTATTGAGTTTCCATACAATACTTTTTTTAAAATGGGTACTGTTGGTTGTAATGTATTCAGTATTAAAATAAGGATTTCTAGTGCTACTATTTTTAATAAATATTCAGTAAAAAATATATAGCTTGTCCTAACATACATTTATTAATCTAATTATACTATTATATTATTTTTTAAAATATTAAAAAAAATGTAATAATATAATATGATAGTAAATTATTAGTAGTATGGAAGGTGGAGATCTATCCCACTCAAAAAATTCATTTGTTCGAACACTTCGAACACCTTTACTAGTTAAATTTTAATCCAATGAAAAATTTTCTACAAATCTGATTGATGTAACTAAAATTTACGCTATATAAGAAGATTGTGTGAGTTATTGATTTCATCCTCCTTTCTTACGAGCTCGTTGTCTCTCGGACGGTCCATTCTCCATCTACTACAATGGCTTCATTTACTTCAGATTATATTATCGAGGCGACGTACCAGCCAATAATCCCGATCATCAAAGTGGTTCATCACCGCTGCGTTTAGTCTCAGGACCAATTTCTCAACTTCATCGACGTCAAATCCTCTACAGTCTTATTTTTTATTTATTTATTATTATCTCTTATTTTTGAGCCCTATCTGGACTAATCCTAAGGGTGCTGACAACGATAATCATCTCGACTATACCCAGACATGTGGTGAAGAAACGCGGGATCTAGACGGAAGAAAGTTCGTGGACTTTTCAAACAAATTCTCCCAGTACCCCCGTCTATCGAAGACGATTCAACTCAGTGACTTTAAGCAATTCATATTTAAAACAATGATGGCAAGTAAGTAGTGAGACAATTTATTTAGATTAAAACCCTATAAAGACGAAATGTATACACTGGTTTTTGGAGCAGCCAATACCTATTCAGCATAAATGTTCTAATGAAAGTATCTTTTGTACAATCTTATAATTATGTATACTTTTTATATAACTATTTTAATTCTTTCCACCCTTCCTTTTTATTAAACGCTGTTCTTATATTATTTAATCTTTTAATCTTTTCATCTATTTTCTAATTATTTGTCGGGATACTTAGAATGAGGTATATAGTTTGTCCATAAAGAATAGAATATTTTAATAAAGATTTAATCAATATACAAAATTCTCATCATTCTCGTCGAACACAATCATTTCGTATACTTGAAAAATTTATAATAAATAAACACTAAAATATAAAATATAGTCAAGATGGGATTCAATCCCATGATCTACGAATTATTAGTTTGACGCTCTAACCACTGAATTACTCGACTAATACATATTTATAACCTAATTATTTACATAAAATAGAGTAGAAAGATTTGGATTACATGCAGTTTTGTCATCCAGCTCATGTTTAAAGTCTATCAAAGAATTTATAGATTTTTACCTTATTTAGAAAATAAAATTTTTATTCATGGAGAAAGTAAGCGGGCCAAAATAACACAAATATTGCCCTATAGAGTTTGTGATACAATAATTGTTTTCCACATTTGCATTTAGAGTAGGTTTCTCCTAGGAGTCCATATCAGTATATATCCAAAGGAAGGGAATATCAGCTCAACGAGTGCCCTCTCACGCAATAAATCGTGTATCACCATCTGCGTATTAGTTTTTATTCGGAATATCCAGCAGTTGGGGGCTTTCGATAGAACAAAAAAGATCAAGAAAAACTGTTTGCAAATTTTCCATCAACTAGTCGTATGCTTGAGAGACAGTCATCAAATATGAATAGAAGTTGTTCTGTAAAGTAAGCCCCCGCAATAAAGTCATAATGTTAGAGAGTATCAAACGCCTTCTTCATTTTACAGCCAGATATTGATACAGCCGGATTTGGACCAGGTATTTGCGATATTGAACAACATAGATAACATAGAAGTCGACCATAGATAATGCCTTTAAGTAGAACAGTATCAATATTCCGATTCGACTTGTCTTCCATTAGTTTACTCGATACAATATCTAGGAGTTGTAACCACCCAGGAAACTATATGCATTCCTTTTTATAAAGTTGATTCAGGAAACACCCGAAGAATTACGCATACGTACAAACATTTCAACAAATGAAGGCCCACAAATCGCTTACATGCCAACATCAAGCAGTTTTAAACAATATTAAATATATTATTATGAAATGCTATAAACAATCGGGAGAGATGGAACTCTATTATATAAACAAAAAATGAACTCTCACAGAAAAAACAGACTATAAAATTTCTTATTCAACTCATCGAAAGCAGCGGAAATATAAAGGCTACACAACTCTCATCAAAAAGACAACACCTCAGAATATACGAGCTATAACGCGGATTTCTTTTTACTACTATAAGAAGGATAGAAGACTCAATCCAAATCTCAAGAAAAAACTTGATCCACCAGGAAAATAATTTGCACTGTACAGAGTACACTGCAAAGTTGAAGGTGTTAAAAAGCACGCCAACTTTTTAGTCAATGAAAAGGGGGTAATTTTTTCCGTTCTTATTCGTCTATTTATTGCATTGGCAACAGCTGCAGCACCCATTGCTGCAAAAGAAGCAGTAGTAGGAGCAATCCACAATAAAATTACTGGAAATTAAAAATGTCGAATACTCTCTACCGTCGTATGGTAGTCATTCCAGATTTCTAGAATTCACATATAAAAATGAATGAACCTGCTTCATTAACAAATGAAAATTTACCAGCTGATCAGCAGCAGAAAATATATGCAAATAAACTGTTGAATGAGCGCAAAATGACTAGATCAGCTGAACAACCCTCCGAAGTAGATATTGAGTGTAGGAATTGAGCTTACAAATACCTCTAATGACTGGGAAATGGAAGAAATAGAAGAAATGGAAGAGAGACTGTCAAGGAGCTCGTAACAGAGCTTTTAAGAAAGGAGAATGAAATCAACAACTCACGCATCTTCTTATATACCATGATACTCAAATCTCATTCCTCTGAATTTAACTCTTGAAGGTGCGAGAAAAGGTGTGGAGGAAATTTAACTATTAGGGTGCGGGGGGAGGTGATTTCATGTTCTAACAAAACAGCATTTGTGTGGGTGGAACTCCACCTTTTCTACTACTAATATTATAATTATAAAAAAATTCCAAACTACCTAAAACCCAAAGCAAGTGTTAATTGTTACTGCAAATGTAGATCTTCTATAATTATATAAGATATGTTTATTTTTGATTGTTTACACTTTTATGGTGTAACTTGACATGGCCTCGTAGGAAGTGGATATAGATACAGTTATAATATTTCAACTATTTAAGAAGATAACCATATCTATATCAAATTAATATTTACCAATTAGAATTTTGTAATAATAAATGTTTTGTTAATTTCAAATTCTAAATTATTTAATTACGTAAATATGTATATAAATTATATCGATATATTATATAAGAATAAATATTTTTGATTTTTAAATGTCCAATATTATTGTTTATGCGTTTTAAATATGGTTTCTACTATATTTTTTGAATACACATTATATCAATTGTTATATTATTTAATAAAGAAAACATGAAATATTATACGTATAGTATATTATAATAACATACATTTCATGAATTTATACATTTTCAAAAGAAACTGTATCTATAAGTTACATAAAACAAGATATACTGGGAAATTACTACAACGGCGTAAACTTTCATAATTTTAAAATTTTATCGAAACAATTTATTAACTTAGAATATCATATATATATATCACATATAGAACCATAAAGTAAACATATCTCTCTCACCAATCACATTTAAGGAGCAAAGTATTATAAATACCCTTATAATTAACGCGGAACTTTTAATCATTTTTAACCCTGACTTTATGACTTAAAACAATATTAATATGTAGAATCAATTTATGTTTAAAATATATTTTATAATGCATAAATCTATCATAAAATCTATAATTATAATATTTAAATATGTGCAGGATATCGTAATCAACATCTCTAGATTGGAAAACTTTGTTAGACCGCGTTTGATATATAAAAACTGTCAAAATCAATAACATTACGTATCAAATTAAATTAAAATGACTAAAAATAAATTATCTAGAAAAACATAATATACTAATGGGGTGAAGAGTCAATACTCGACTTTTTCATTTTTTATTGCCAGTTTTTTGTGACCTTGTTAAAATTGCGCATTTTTTAGTGTAATCATCCTTGAAATCGGTAGAAAATTAGCAAACTAAAAACTAAACATTAATTATGGGTTATTACAATATGTTTGCCGATCTAAGATACATAATATATGTGTAAGTCAATGAAAAGTATAAAATACTTTTTCTAAATGGAATGTATAATTGGTTGCGTCCCAATATACTTTTTCTCACAATGCCTTAATATTGTTGTCCACTAATTGGATTACGTACGTCATCTTACTAATTAATATCAATATTGTCCCACTACACCTTATAATAAATTATAAAAATGTTTAGGTGGATTTTTCAGTGAGTTAAAAACAAATTCATCTTTCTTAAATACAAAGAATAGTCTTTACAAATTTTTTCACTTTTATAAAAAATATATAGAGTTGTTAGCATACAAATATTATATAAAAGAAAGTTTTTGGTGGATTTTTAATGAGTTAAAAATAAATTCACTCGCTTTGTATGTTTCTTAATTAGTATACAATGAATATTCTTTACAAATTTCATTACTTTTCTAAAAAAAATATAGAGTTGTTAGCATACAAATAATATTTGAAAGAAAATTTTTGGTTGATTTTTCAATGAGTTAAAATCAAATTCACTGGCTTTACATCTTTCTTAATATACAAAGAATATTTTTTACAAATTTCATCACTTTTCTAAAAAAATATAGAGTTGTTAGCATACTGTTAGCATGCTGTTAAATGATTATGTCATCTTACTAATTTCGATACCCAATGTAGTATGCAGCCAGTCGATTTAAGTATTGTGATTTAATAGTTGTTGTCAAAATGCTAGTGGATTTCATAAAATCGAGGAAAGGAGGATACATTTTATGTCCAAATAGTAATCCTTAACATTTACACAATCGCCGAAATGACAAAGTTTACTGGAAATGCTTACACACTGACTATAAAACAGCAGCAATATCTGAAATAGAAAAGTTTTTCGTCCAAGGGCACACATATACTTACGGAGCATCAAGTAGAAGACGTATGGCTGACAGCCTTGAACGAAATCGATAATGACGATGATCTCGGAATTGCCTTCAACGATAACATTACTACTACTTGGGTTATAGACCTCTATCCGCGAGATTCCTTGTCGAAATGTGGTCCGTCTATGAAACCTTCATCTAGAATCTTAGCACAACAAAGTCGCAGAGAAAACGACCGCGCACACCCCAGTGCATTTCGTGTCATCGAACTCTTTAAGGAACAACAGGAAGACACAGAGCACACCATAATACTACTCAGAGCAGGCGGACCTTCTCCTAAATAGAGGCCCAAGTACCGATCATCAACGACCGCTCAGTTAGATTAAAACAGCTACTGTAAGATGCCACATTACCATGTACAACTATTTCGGTGCAGTCGGAAAAATAAAGGCAATTTCATTTTTGAATTACTGGATCGGTTTTTACAATTGAATTATTTGAATTGTTTTATTATGTTGTCTTTTATACACCATTTTAAAAATTTTCATATAGTCATTTTGTTAATAATACATCTTAATACTTTTTAATTATTATTGTATCAAATTTTGGGAACAAGGGAGTTCAGTATCAAGTTGGTGAGTATCTGTCGGGTAAATTGCGTAGTCGAGTTGGTCTAGAAGGAATCAGTGATGAAGCAGTTTGCCGACTAGATTGTGTGTCTTCCTCGGTGTTTTCAATCAGGTTTGGGTGATCAACTGAGGTGTCTTCTTCAGTTGTTTCCACAAGGTTCTCGACCTCTTCTTCGATCGTATCCGGTTTTATTTCGTGTTGGTCATTGTTGGCCGGCCAAACGGCGCGTGTTGAGATTGTGTCGATCCTTCCATTAGTTTGTTTTACTCGAGCGAAAAAAGGGTTCATTACTTGGATTATATCAACGGGCTGGACAAGGGGGGCTTCTTTATTTCGAACGAAGGTTTTTATATAGGCGCCTTTTCCGGCTTGTAGCCAGTCTGAAGGACTAAATCCTTGGTGACTGTACATATTAGGCTGCGGAGAGGCGCCAATGATTGGGGTAGAATATACTCCCACATTCCTTGTGACAATTTGCGTGAGTGTAACATACTCTTGATAGATTTCCTTCCATATTACGCCGTTATATTTCTCTGTTTGGCCAATGCATTTCGCATTGTACGGAGCTGCTCTAGAGTGAGAAATTCCACATTGAAGGAGGTATTCGTCAAACTCCTAAGTGGGAGCAGGTTTAATGTCCAAGCAACCAGTCGGTTTAGAAGTTGCAAAATAGTCTGAATATGTGTGCCAACCCTGTGTTGTATATAGTGGAAACTGACCTTGCTTCTTTCAGTAGTATATTATAGTGAATAGAATGCACACAAAATACGGCTCTAAATACAGCAATAACAGCACAATCAGAAGTATTTCCTTAAAAGCTTTACAGCCTTTTATTGTATATGTCTAATTGAATTGTCAATCCTTTTTGTAATCTTACACTTTTATTCTGCACATTTGATGCATGTTATATTGTGGATTTTTGAAGGTACTATAATACATATAATACAGGCTTCGCCTGGAACGTTCATTAATTTTGTTTGTTTTATCAGTTGTCAGAATTATAGGAAAATGTTGTCTTTGAAAGAAGAATAAGACTGCGAAACTTTATATTTTACTATTTTAAAAATATATGATATTCCTCTAGCCAGTCACTTTTTGTATTTATATACTTTTTCAATCACACTATAATTTATTTAGTTATGTACATTTTTGTAATTATTTCAATAATTATTTACAATACATTTTTTATTTTGTGATTTTTAATATATTAATGTTTATTATTTGGTTTACGATTATTTCTGCTATTGAAATTATACATTCAAATACCATTATTTTATCCCGATATACATTATTTCTAATATGTTTCAAATTGAAAAATTTTCTTGAGTCAAAATATTTTCAAATTTCGATTACTAAATCTAATTATAACTTTCTATATTCGTGTTTACCAACAAATGAAACAAAGGGATCTGGTTTCTTCTGTATTGCGCAAGTTTAACATAAATAGAGGCAACTAAATAAAAGACAATAATGGTACAACGATCTAAATTTATTATTTAAAACCAATCTCAACCTCCATTTAAATTACTGTTTTGACGCAACGAAGTTATTGAAACATGAGATAGAAAATATCATTTAATATATAATTGAATAAAATATTTTGAAATGTTTATATATGAGTATATAAATATAATTTTCTGTGTAATATTCCTATTTTATATAAATAATAATGTGTATCAACTTTGTGGAACTTATTAATAAATGTGTACTATATAACTAAAAAGCCAAAAAATATTACAATTTTCAATAATATTAAATTTAAAAAAATAAAAATTTAGTTTGTTGAAAAATTCCCTTTTTTTGTTCAGATATTGTTCAGTTAAGGATATTGTATCATTTTATCTGTTAGTCGATATTAGTTTCAGTGAAATTTTTATACATTAGCAATAATTCTCTTGAAAGTATTGAACATTGTTTTATTATAAAACCACATTTATGGTTTGTTAAACTTTAAATAACGCTCCAAACTCAATTCAGTTGTAGATTCATTTGTTACTCTTGAGAAAATACTTTTGCATATTTAACCTTAGCTGCGCTGTGTTTTAATTCTGTGTATGTTTCATGTGTAGGTTTTGGATGAACAATTAATTAAAATGAGTAATTGAAAATGATAATAATGAATTATAGTATTTTATAAGTCTTTGTTGAAAATTATTTACAGTAAAATAACGTTTTTGAGTTTTGAATGAAGAAATCGTTTTAAAAATTGGTTAAATTTCTACTCATTTTATACTATTCAGATATAAATATCTTTTTTTCGGTTAAGTTTTTTTATGCAAATATAACACATATTAATATTTCCAGAAGGAAAACTATAAGAAAAATATTTAAATTTTCTTTAAAAGTTATATTTTAGTTTTAATTAATAAATAATTCTAAACTCATCAAAGAAATACTTTAAATATAGAAACTCTCAATTGTCTATTCCTTTTAATATTAATTTGTCTTTCAAAAATTACATCCGCTTCAGTACACGTGTTTAAATATATAATATATTGTACAAATCTAAATAATTCCTATTTAGCTGGCACGTAGAAGTCTAAAATTAGTTTGAAGGGATATTTTTAAGATATTTAACAATGACATGTTTTGATAAAAATGTTTGTGAAATAGAATATGGGATCCGTGGGATGTTAGCCACAACAGCATGATTATTTATAGACAGAAAAGCTAACAGACATGCTCGTACGAGTTCAAGTAGGTGGAATTACGGATTTGATATATCAAGGTAAGATTGCTTGTTTGAAGGAGAAATATTTGAATTAAATTAATTGAAAAATAATTTTAAATTACGTTATTATGTTTTTAATATTTTTACCCCTGATATACGCTTGATTCATTAACGCCTTGATACTGAAATATTGACAATACAGCCGTACACATGTTATGAAGTATTCAGTGAATCATATTAAGGGTGCGGGGCACAAAAATATACCCGGAATTAGAAAATTTGAATTTGAAATTGACATTTACAACAATATTAGATTTTTTACATTATTTAAATAAAAGTTTACATATTATAATAGCATAGAATGTAACTATCATTACACATTGGTCAATGGTTAGGGTGATCTCCATGAGCTAATATCCGAATACTTATCCTTTGTTTGCCGAAACTTAATCCAATAATCCTCTTTTTATGTTCACTTTTCCCGACACCTGCGTTACTAATTGGTTCATTTTACAATTATGCCAAATTCTTCAAACTATCTACAAAATACGCACGATTCTTTAGCCATACTTAAATTTTTAATGTTTGGTAATAAAATTGCATATAACGGTATAACCATAGATAGAATTTAAATGAATTTTTATCAAACAAAGGATTTTAGTTAAAAGATTGGTAAATAAATCTGAAATCTTATATTTTATTACGGCCGTTTATTTTGTGTGTGCATTAATATAAAATTTTCAAATATTATTTATATGATTTCAAATACCTACTTGTATATGTGCTTTTTTTAAATCCTGTTATATAATATTAAAAATTTACATTGAAAAGGTATACAAAATGAATTATTAAATAGAAAATATGACCGAATGTATTTATTTGGTATATGTTATAAAGTCATACATTATATAAAGTCAAATTCTTATTTATATTTTGTATGAAAATAACAGTATCAACAAAAAAGCATTTATAAATTACCAGAAAGTGACATTTTTTATGAGAGATTTTTAATTAAACACAGTTTGTAAACAATATTAAAAAATTAAATATCTTATTTTTTAAGTAATGTATAGCAATCTATGTTGGATGATAACAACATCGTTACGTTTACAAAGGATAGACAGATTTACAACAGATTTATGAATATTTTCAGTTTTCTTGTCACTTGTCACCACCAACAATGGAAATATGTTTTTTTTCAATTCGTGGCTGATGGTTCTATTTCATTTGTAGCTCCTCCATTGCAAGGATAAGTAATTGTTCTCATCAATTTTTTTCGGACCGATTTCAAAAAAATTACATAAATAAAAGGATTAATAACGCTGTTAAATGTGACCAAAAAAATTCCTATTTTTTGAAGCGGCGACTCAACGGAATATTCAATGATGCCAGTGAAGCCAAGAATATAATAAACGCTATCAAAAGAGTAGCATGCAATAAAGATGACGATAATAATGAGTGTTGTTAGTGTGAATTTGCGTGTTGCGCTCTGGTTACCAGCGTTTCCTCTGTTAAAACGGGATTGTTTTAAAACGTAGGCAATCTTCGAGTAGAGTGTTATAAATATTATTGTTGGTATCAGATATGCGGCCAAAAACCAAATGATAGAATAGGCAAAGAAAAAGCTATTCATTATTTCAAATGATGACTTACTTGTGCATGTTCCATTGGAGAAATTCGCTCGCAACACCATCGGGGCCCGTAATATGAACATGTTGACATAAACTATGAAGATGAAACCGATTTTCAACTTTTTTTGTTGATAACTGCGATAATTGACAGCTAAGACAACCGCACAAAATCTGTCGATTGCCAAATAAATGAGATTCTGAATGCTTAAATATACCAACGTCCAGTAGGCATAGTTAGTATGCCAAATGTGACAGACTATCACGTCGACAACTTGGATTCCCGTCTGCCACTTGGGCCGTTGCAGAAACATGATCAATGCAACCAAGCAAGTTAACCCGTCCACCATACTCTGATGTCGAAGCAGAAATGTGGTCATTCTGGACTCCATACGCTGGCATATCATGGTAAGAAAAAATATTAGATTACCCAATACTCCAAAACCATCCAATGTAATGGTAAATAATTCAAATGGAACCTTCCATTCTAGATGTTTGTCTTGTTCATAAGAATTTGTAGACATTGCAACAGAAACGTTAAATTACGAAATTTGGTAAATCAAAAGAATAAATTGTATTTTCCTTTTGTAAAATGTTGTATATTTATATAAAAGAAATGTTAATAGTTAGGTTGGGTTGGACGGAGTTTAGAATGGAATAGCCTATTGGAATTAAGTAAATAGCCTGTAAATATTTGTTTATTTCATTTTAAATTTTTCTTATATTTTTTGTTATCTTTGTGTAATGTATAATCTATGAAGTGAATTAAGTTTTAATATTATAATATGTAAAATATGTATTCAGAATTTTTATTTAATGGCTTCTGAAGTTATAGCTATTGTATTACATTCTGCATCGAAATTGATTTATTCACAAAGCAATACAATTGGCAACTTAAGAATTATATGTAGGATCTTCTAAAATCAATGCATGTTTGTATATTATTTAAATAAGTAATTTTCATAGTTATAATAAAGACACAATAAAAATATAATTCAAACATGCATTAATTACAGTATACCTATATTAATTAAAAAATAAGTTTTGTAATTACGTAATAATTCTTAATTTTTCGTTTACTTTAGAAAATGAATTGAAAATGAGCAGATACAAAATAGATAATTTTTAGAAGACAGTACACCTATATTTAGGTGTGCAAGTAAATTATTTTGTAACGTAAATGAAAAATCACTTCATTTACTCAACACGTATACATCTACTATTGATGGAACATGTAATTATATATATATAATATATACATTCAAAAACACATCTAAAGACTAAACAAAGGTTTCTATTCACCCACAAAACTACTGCATATTATATTGATTTATTAGTTATATAAATATATATACTTGCTACTAATTTTCTGAGGTTTATATTTAATTTTTTTATAGATAGAATATTGTTAAATTCCTTAGTTCAGAACAAAACAATCTTTACTGAAATTTTGAATGACAGAAATATTCAGTTGTATCTTTTAATGTTTTCTTTCTTATAGTGGAACAATGGAAACATCAAAGTCCATTTGTCTAAGATCTTTTTCGTCAACTAAACTGTAAAAACATGAAACAATAAATGTCCAAAAATTTAATGTATTATAGACTTTATAGTGTTATCACGGATCATGTTGTCAGTTTAACTAAATATTTACAAATTATGAAATATTTAATAAATTTATTAAATAATGACTATATATATAATAATAAATAAATAATGTATTATTAAAATTGAATAGTAAGTTTCAAAGTAAATTTTGACATCTTTTGCATACCAAAATTCAAATGAGGAATAGATTTGGCTGAATTATAACTACACTGATTACAGTTTATAAACAAACAAAATCTGGAGGTATAAACTTCAAATTTGTTTTAGTCCGGGATCCTAGAGGGTTTTAATCAAAATTGTTGGGGCATAAGGTTTGATACCGTTATCAAGTAATATGATCAAATATGCATGCGCGTCGTCAGGGGAGGGGGTCGTTGGGTCGAACGACCCCCCTTCTAATCTGAAGGGGCCTCCTATTGAAGGGGGCCCCCTCTAGCGCGGTAAAGGGGGCCTCTCTTTCTCTGCAGAGACCCCTTCTAGCCCGCTGCAAAAGGGCCTCTCTAATTGACTGAAACAGGGCATTCTATTATTAAACTGCTTTTTAGGTTGGCCAATAATTTTCACTGTGACACAGACGATTCTATAATAGATTACAAAACAGTACTGTCGAATTGTATAATATTATAATGGAATATAACACTGACTAACATTCATACATAATTATTAAGATAAAGTTGTAAAATTAATTTAATTCTCATTTTGATTTTGAAAAGGGGTGGGGGGGGCTTCCGTAAGAAAACGACCCCTCTGGTGAATCCTGGCGGCGTCCCTGATATTTCTGAAGTCTTAAGTTGCAGAAATTGTACGTTTTTTATGAGCATTTTAGTGTTTTTTTCATATTGAAGAATAGAAGAGATTTTTATGGTTTTTAAACAATTTCATGAAAATGTACATTTTAAAGAAAATAAAGAGGTTATTCACACTCTTGAATAAATTGATGGGTATCATTTTGTGCATCTAACATACACACATCATGGATTACATGTATCTCTTAATTACACCATACTTGGTAGAAAAAACTCTCAGAGTGTAACAGAGTGTTAAGCAACCGAAGAAATAAGCAAATTCTAAATGTATTGGACAATCAGAACAGAAAATCACTCAAAATTTTCTGGACGAAATTGTCAATTTGGAAAAAAGAGATAAGATTTCAGATGACAGTACCTAAATCGTCCATGGTTTTAACAATCGCAGCGTAACCATCAAATCACAAAATAACCAGATGAACTGCATATAACATAGGAAGCATTTGATGTTTTATTATAAACTTGATTAAATATAGTTATAGATTACCTGACGAGCACTTATTGATTTTTATCAAGATATTGATAGATTTCAATAATTTTAATGGCTATTATTAAACTATATTGCATATGGAGAATTAGATTCAATCATTATCAACTTGATTAAATGAAGTTATCAATATATCTTACATACATTTATTGATTTTGACCAATATTCTGATATTTAGTAGTACACTACCAATAGTAGTGCAGTAACCCAATTGGCTAATTTATAATTTGTTATTGTAGAATAAGCTATTTTCATCCTGGTGATCATGCGAAATTGTTTATCAAACAATTTGCTGGTCACTCGTGGCGTGATGTATACTATTTTTTCTGTTTTGTGAATTTCATATTAAACGTAAAATTATTTCCATTTTGTTATGTTTTAATTCAATGTAAATCGGAAACGATCAGTAGACAATTTACATAGAACATCTTTTAAATACTTACTTACCATAAATACAAATAATAGGAAATTCAATACGGTAAGGAAGTATATACATTATCCTATAAAATATCTAAATTGTTTTTCTACATTATAGTTTTTGGTCTGAGCTAAAGAATTAAGTTGAAAAAACTAAAATATGCCTTCGGATTTTCAGAAAATTGTAAATAAAAATGGAACATTTTTAGAATGACGATGTATCAAATTTTGCATTTATATTAAACATATTAACCTTTATATTTCTACACAAAACAACAGATTAATGAAGAAAGATATTGAAAAAGATTTTATTTTACTTTATGACAATATTTTTTAGTTTCATTAAAGAATAATTAAAACATCTAAGTAGGTAGTGTGTATAATAGCCTATGTATGTTATTGAACATAGGTATATTGAACGGCAGATATATTGAAACCTCAACAAACTAGGCATTTTTGGAATCTACTCTACAAAGAATGTTTTCTAATTTGAAATAATTCGAAGTGCTTTTAGTAGTGCAGCAAACCTATACGGAAAAGTCTTGACCTGGAGAATGCGAAAAATGATCTAAATATTTTAAATGTTTTTATTTATGTTTTTAAAATGTCTTATATATAATTTCTGTATTTTAAAATTTGAAATGGCCCCACACGGTATGTCCTTTGATCATAGTAAATTTATTCCATTACTTGGTTTTTTATAAAGCCTTTGCTTTTAAAATCATTTAATTTTTATGCGGATTTAACTCAATTATTGTTCAAGAATAATACTTTTCAGAATGTCAAATTCTTAGTCATTTTACTAAAACTACAACTGCTCTGCAATCTAAAATTAAATGCCTAGCTGGCGTGATAGACAAAAAACGGTTAAAAATGTTCAAGTTGTAAAGTAATATGCCTACAATTTCAAATTAGCTAATCAAATTATTTTTCAAATTAATCAAATTATAATTTCGTTTTAAAGTAGTAATTTGTATAAAAATGAAATCCACGATTAACGTCAATGAATTCACAATTAATTATTACAAATTAAAATCATGATATTGATCTAATTTTTTAAATCAGGTTCTATTTGAATCATGAGTTCAGAGTTGTATTTGCATTCAATATCATTCGCAAAAAAGTAAAATACAAATTTTCAACAAACTGAAACAAGTAACACGAGAGTTCGATTAAAAAATTATTTTAGATGTCCGTGCAATAAAATATCTACACATCACAACAAACAAAAGTCTACATTTACATTTTGGGATCACAAACATCAATAAAGAGAGAAGAGTTACATAATAACTGACCTCTCGTTGGATACAAATTAAAATTTTATTATTAGAGGGACAAATTTGTGTCTCTATTGAAAAACGTATTCATATTTAGATCAACAAGACCATTTTAATATTTAGCAATTAACCTCCCATTATACAAATATTAATTAGCTGGTAATACTTTAGATACCTATTTAGGCACATCGATGCATTATTTATACCTTTGCTGATATGTTTTCTGATATTAACAACATCCATGAAAATAGTCAAATTGATAAAAATTAAAATTAAGTTAAAGTAATTGTTTTTATTTTACATATTATTACATGCATTTAAGATATTACATATATATTACTTAAGAAATTAAAATAACTTTCACTAATTCTACTAGTATAGAAAAATAACTTCCTTTCATTATGATTTGTTATCTAAAAATAATGTAAAAATACAAAAAATATATATTTTATATATTCCTATATTTTAAATTTAATGTCAAATCGATTTAATAAACTCCAGTTTAGTAAAAAATTAAAATTAAAACTGAAGTACTGAAATCTCAGAAACTTTTAAGTCCTGATAAAAGAGTAATTAATATCGATGTAATTGCCTTAAATTTATCGAGACTATATATCCCTTTCCCACAATTGAGTTATCAAATTCATATATTCTATTTTTACTTAAACTAAATCACAACTATTGTAAGGTATACAAAATATAAAATTTTATGAAACGTCATTAATGCACATTACATTATATAGTTGTCAGTTAACAACGACATTGTCAATTGAAAATGGCTAAACGTCAATTCAGCTGTGAGTACCGGCTATATTGATACGGTAAACGAAGATAGTATCCGACAATATACTAAAAGCAAAACATCCCAAACTTTGGAAGAATTGGACAAAATAAAACTAGATTATAAGTGTCGGAAGAGCAAACGGTGATAAGTGTCAGAAACAATCATTAGATGGCATTCGATACTCGATTAATAGAAAAGAAATTTTTCGAAGATTCATGGGGCCGAGAAATATGAAATAAGATTTCTCTCAATCACGCGAAATAAACTTTTCCTGCTGTAAAGCTTTGAAGTTGTTCACCACTATCAAATGATCACTGATGTGTACACACCGGTACAACTACAACTTTTGTTATGGTTGCTCATTATGATTTTTTACTGCAGAAGAGGTTGTGAAAATCTGCATCTAATGAAGAAAATCACTTTTTTCTAAAGACCAATGCTGAGAATCGTAAATACGTTTGTTAGGAAATAAATGAAGAGACAAAAATCCGAAAACTGATTCCGAATGTGCAACTGGCGGCAGATTGTATCAAAGGCCTTAAAAACGCATTTGGCCAGTGAATATTTTTCTTGAGTACACATCACGTTTAAATCTATCGTGCCAGAGTTATTTCAACGTGCCAAGAACACCTTTACAGATGACGATATAGTATGGCATGAGAATAAAATGTATTTTGTGTAATGTACCAGTTCCTAATACAAACCACTGTCTGCGCGTGTCTGCTATTAACATTCTCAAAGATAATTTTTCGGACTCCGACATTGAACTCAGTTAGCACTGCAGCCCAAGAGGAAACAATTTATGTGGCTTCCAATACTTTTTCTACTTTTGATGATTTGGACATATACTTCAATCTACACAATGATATAGACATTCTTCTATCAAAAAGTTTTGAACAATACGAAAGTAAAGGAAAGGAAAAGAACATTGCGCCTACATTCAATAATTGTTCAAACATAACGTTTAACATTTATCCTCGTTAAATAAATTATGTTATCCACTGAAATAGTGTAAACCGGTTTACAACAGTTTAATGTAAATTTCTTAATTTAAATTGTTTACTGTTGAAGAATTGTTTATTGATAAATAAAGCGTTTAAATAATTTAAAGTCTTTTAGAAATACACTAGATCAATTGACAATATTTATTAAAAATAATAATAACAATCGTAATTATAATACTTCTATGCAAATTCGGCGTAGTAGAGTCTTCTAATCATTATTTAATCAAAAAAAGATATAGAATGTATAATAACAAAAGCTAAAAAAATAAATACTATGAGGAGCATTAATTTCTAATCAAGTATATAAAATGAAACACAGTTAACAAAAGTATACAAATTACAACAAAAATAAAATAGTGTAATAATTAATACAGCATTAAAATAACGATAAAGACAAAAGAAAGCCAATTTATAAAACGCAGAGCAAAAAAAACAGTGAGAAAATAAGATTTTTGAAATTTAAAAAAAATCAATAATATTATATAAACAAAAAAAACTGAAATAACCAAATTATTAAAAAATTTTAAATGCTCAAATTATTTTAAATGTTTTAAATTATTATTAGAAACGATTTTAAGGAATGTCCCGATTATTTTTTTGAAAAATAATCTATTTAAAAAAATAAACGACACATTTCAGAATAAGGTAGTAAATCCGAATAATAGTATTTATAATTAAAGCTAATAATAATAACGAAAACCATTTATATTTAAAATATATATCCAAACATACTAATTCAAGTCTCGACAAAAAAAAGAAGTCCCGTCTATGCGAGTCAAAGTTAGGTAAATTCCTGACAAACCAGGAGCCATATTTTCAAAACTAAATTCCTTATTTTAACCTATTTATGCCCAACAAATGTATTTAAACAAATTGCGAATTCAGATATAAATCTATTAAGTCATGAACTTGGAATACATACAATTTTATAAAATAATAGTAACTATGTTATTATTGTGACATGCTCCCAATGTGAACAATAAGGAAATGAATGGAATATGACTTGAAATAACCTGATAGTGTACAAGTATGTACTAATAAATAACACCATAAAACACATCAGTTTTATATACTATATTAATTTTTTTGCAGATTTATGCTAAATGTTCCCTATGGGCATAAATGGGTTAAAAGCGTTTTTCACTTTCACTTCACTCATACTTCAGTGATATTTTCAAAACTATTTTAGACTTTCACTTTTACTTCACTTATACTTCACAACTATTTTTGACTTGAATTTCTTACAAAGTTAAGGGAACTATCTACCTCACTTAATCATTTTTAGGTCTTTAGAAAATTCATAAATAATAATTTGTTTTATAATTGTTTAAATGAACGATATCTGGATTCTGTTTTCTATCTATTGCACTAAAAATTATGTCATTTCACTTTAGTTAGATCATATAATAATTGTTCACGGAAATACTGTTAAAATGAGAAAAAAGTTATTCTAACTGAAATATTAAGTGAAAATAATCATGTTATAGTATATACAAAACGGATACAATTGGATGTCGTTATTCATATACAAGAGTTTATTCTGTAAACAAAAATTATGTAAACAAGCACAGACTGCAATAATCCGTGAACAATTATAAACTTCTTGTATGAAAGTAGTAGGAGAGGATGAGGTTCCAACCAATTCGTCTTCTGATTGGTCGAGAGATTCACGTGACCTATCTGGCTTC
>JAUZNC010005029.1:0-35998 GCA_034780395.1 Vannuccia rotundouncinata | reverse complement strand
TTTATTTATTTATTTATTGTTTTTTTATCATGCCATTTATAATTACTGAATCTTCAGTAAGTGCAGACATTATTAAAAAAGAACTGGGGATATCAATAACAATTAGAATATCTTCTGAATAATGAATTTTTAATTAACTTTCTGCTGTAATTTGCTTCGCTACTTTGAAAATAGTCAGACCCGCTAATAATCATGCTCATGACTGTGTTGAATCCTCCCTGCAGAATGTGTGGTTGATTTCAGAGCGTTTCTTTAACGTTAAATGTATCAAAAAGGATGATTGTAGAAAATAAGGATACCCTCGTTGCTTATACGGTTGCTTACAAGCTGATTTCAACAAGGATGGCATCATGCCATTTACAGAGTTCCAGGTATAGTCTGTTCATGAAGATAATATGAGATTAAATCAAATAGATTTTGAAGAATCATTCAAACAGTATTTCTTACGAAACTATGTCATCAATCGTGAGATTACCGTCAATGGACTCTACGAGACAATGATAAGTATTGTATTTGGTAAGGTTTCAAATGATAATTTAAAATGAAAATAATAAACAAATAAATTGATTGATAATTATGATATTTGTTTTAATTTTTTTAAATTTTTTAATCTAATAAATTTTAGATAAAGTCTGGACTTTGATTGGTAAAAATAATGATGACTGTATTGTCGAAGAGGAATTCAAACACGAATGGTGTGCTTTTAAATTGCTCGCAACAAATTGGATCATGTATATCTTTGATGCTGATAGAGATGGTTTGGTGAACAAAACGGAATTTATGAACTTGGTCCGGGAAAGGAATCAGAGTCATTTATCAGGTCGTTTTAATTATGGATAAAGACCTTCAGGGACAAATTACACTCCAGGTTTTAGTTGAGAAAGGTCTTTTAACTCTAAAATCGTTTCACACTATGTTTTATTAAATTAATCATTTGCTTATAATTAGATTTGCATTTTCTAAAAGCAATTGTATTATTAATAAAAAACGTTGCTTTTATTTTGTTTTTTTAATTGCTTTTTGAATCATTTTTATCCTGCATTAAATATTTACGGTATATTATATTCAAACTTTAAACAATAAACATTTTTTTAGTATAGTTTATTATTAAAAAATATGATTAAAGTATAATATAAAGGAATGATACAGCATTACGACATTATCATTAAGAATTTCTAAAGAAATAATATTTATCGTATTTAATAGTCTAAATTGATTCATTTCATAATTTGGTTTTTTATCAATGAAGAAAGCGGTCTCAAAATATCCGAATAAAATAAATATTGTTGTAGCAACTTTAATATATTTTTACCTTTTTAGTTACAAGAGAATTTTTGTCCGCTGACTTTTGACTGTTTAAAATTGATTATTGTACGTTTTTACTCAATGAAACATCTACCTAATTTAATCTAGTATTATTTCATTTAAAATAAATAAAATTTGAATTAAGAAACCCAACATTATTCGTACATAATGGTATATTTTTTAAATGTTGTGTTTTGTACTTAATTTGACAAATAGTCACCATAAAAATTTTACCATAGCATTAAATTCCTATTTGTACGAATTTTATTTTATATAAGCAAATATTATTTCAGTTTTTGCAACAAAAAAATTTAAGATTAAGGAATAATTATTTTCTGAATTCAGAATGAACATAATTATAGCTTAATCCATTTATCTTAGTTACATAACTCTATGTAAATATTGAAAATGGGACCGTGATCAATGTGAGACGAGCGAGCAGGTAGCTAGATACTAAAAAATAATCAATTGCAACGAAACCTGCATTTAAAAAATTAATTACAATTTAGAACAAACTTAGCAGCTGAATGTAAATGTAAATAGTAATAACAATTTAAAATTTATAATAAATAATATTACATTTCGAAACATAATCGTATCATTTGTAAATAAAACTATATTGAAAGTATTCAAATCAAGAAGTACTTTAACTACGTTTCTAAGAACCTACCCACTTCTCTTTCTGTCACTGTATCATTTCTACCATTGATTACTTAGGTAATATGTTATTGTGTACAAGTACAAAAACAAAATTGGCGTTGCAATGACGTATATATATAAAATTGCTTGTTGGTTAATTAAATGAATCTGTTAATCAATCTAATTATGATTCGATAGCATATGCCATTCCTATTTCCAAGAATCCGTACCTTAAAATCAATTGACGAAATCATTAAACTGGTTGCCTTTGTTCTATTCAATAAATATTTTCTATCTTATGTGGGTTATCGGTTATGGAAATTGTAACCGGAGTAGCTATAATATTGACGACTATTTACAATTCCAAGAATCTAAGTATTCATTTTAATAAGGTCGGTTATGTATCTATGATCATATAATCACACACCCACGTTCTTCGTTCAGTAGTTAATGATTGATCATAAAGGTGGTTTCTTGGAATTGTGACGTACTTAGGTGAAGTAGGTGAAGCATGGAATCTATTCACAGTTTCAATATTTAAACAATTGATTTAATTATACAAACTATTTAATTGGTATTTTGCTTAAATTTTCTTGGAAAAGTTTTTGACTTAGATATTGAATCAGGTTAGCTGCAGTATTTGCAAAGTTGCAATCCAGGAACCCACAACACAACGCAAGTTATATTGGGAGGTCTATTTCCAGTTGAAAAAGTGGATTTCTATATGGGTTTTAATATTTAAATATTAAATTATATATTTAAATAGTTTAAGAATTGTATCATTCGATTGTATTAATTTTAACCCTTTAACCCATTATGATGACAAATGGCAACATCAATTATACGAATATTGTATACCTACGTTTATATGGATTGATTTATACAAAGTAATTATTAAAACACATTCTGACAATTATTTTTACAAAATATTTGATTATTTTAAATAAAACAATAATGACAGCAAATAATTTTCTCAATAACTTTAATATTTTGTAGATTTTTTAAACACAACAAATTATCTAAGAAATAGTTACATTTAAAGAATTGAGCCTGTGTGGCATTAAAATATGTTTGGTAATTTGAAAAGTTTAGTTTTTATTTATGTTTGTATTTAGATTTGGATTTATTCATAGAAACTGTTTTTATTAGTATTGAAGTAGAAACTTTAGGTAATGATATTTTTTAAAATATTAAGGCATTTCCGTAGTGCTGTTCTCAAAAGCATATATAAATTGTATCAATAAAGGTATTGTATATTGTATTTCTAAAGAAAAATCATACATTCAAAATGATTCACTAAAGAAAATAAAATATTTTTAATCAGTATTTCAATATTTTAAACATCTTATGAGACATTATTAGAAAAAAATAATATATTTTAATAATCTAAGTTGTGGTATGTTAAAACAAGATTAAATGCACATTACATTTTTAATTAAATTATTGTGAATTATTCCATTATTTTGGTTGAAAAATATCACTTAGTATTTTAGTATAAATATTAAATCAAAATGTTATTGTTATTATAAATATCTTCATTATGTAAAATAGAAAAATCATACATTATAACGTTTATTTAGATTACATTTAATAGAAAATAGTAAAATTGTTACCGACGCTACAATTTTTGGATCTCTTTTAATGTATGCGTTTCGTTCATCAATGTGATGTTAACAATTAATAGCAAAGTTGGACAAATACCATGTTGGCCCCTAAAATGAATTTTTCATAAATATACATTTTAATTATTAATTACTAACTTAAAATAAAATAAATTGATTATGTGAACAATGAAAAATTCAACTTTATTATTATTTTATAACACAGGGGCGCATCCAAGAATTTTATCAGAGGTGAGTACAGCTTTTGATAGGCACCAAAATATAAATTTATAAAAATGATATTCCCTTTTTAAAAGGAAATAAAATACTGATATAGCTATTATTTTTGATGGAGACTCCGAAAGGAAAAGTTAATTTGAATTTTGTTAAATTAGGCGCCTAATTAAATTTAAATTTTTAAAATTTACTTTGAAGTAAATTATAGGCGCTTAATAAATTTTAAACTCATTTTATGATCTAAAAAGAATTTTTTGTTATATTTGCAAATAATCGATTTTATTTATTAGTTTAAGTGCACAATTTGTCCATGGGAGGGGGCGGCTCGTGCCGCTTTCCCAAAAGCCAAACAATTTTAATTCTCGGAAAATTTTAATACACAAAAGTAATTATAATTTACAGGAGCGTTATAATCCACCTAACTTAATCCCTGGAATTAATTTTAACTTTTAATTAACTGGACTCGTATTGGATTAGAATTTAACTCGTAAAGGTGGGCGGAAATTTAACATGCAAAGTTTTGGGGAATATTTAACATGCATTTTTCCAAAGTAGAGATCGGGATGGGGTGGGGGTGGGGGGATCATCAATTTTGGGAGAGCTCGAATTTTCCGCAACCTCTTTAGTTGGGAGAACTCTTTCGCGAGAGTAGTGAAATCTCATTTATTCAATTCGTGGATGGTTTTAATCTGATTACTCAGATGACTCATGAAATTTCATAGCTATTCTATGCTAAATTATTTCTCGCTGTCATCGGAGGATACTCTAACGAATAAATGACTTTAATGCATATATGAGGTTTTTATCAGAATGCTTAGATGACTCATATATGGATAAAGAATGAAAAAAATAAGCTAATTTGCAAACATTTAGAGAATTTTTGAATATCACGTCAGTTATGCTAGTATGCGAGAAAGTTACAATGCGTGGAAGTATGGCCAAATACCGGTTACATTAATATTGAATTCGTTTGCGTCCATCACACAATGAAACAATTAACAATGAATGCAGACTACACGTAGATGGGATTACGCATTTAACCACGTGTTTATTGGCACTCCTGCCAATCAGAATAGAGTGGAATATAACCAATTCATCAGCCGACATATACTAATTTAATCGATAATCACGTGTTCCAAGGGATCTCTCCTTTTAAAAAGCATTACAGGGTATTTAGAAATTAATTTAAGTACCCGGCTTGGACGTGAATTGATTTAACTACGTGCGCTCGTAGTTTAGATCAGTTCACCTGTGTACTCGGTACTTAAACCTATGTTATAAATATTGGTGCTTTAAAACTTATATATATATATCACTGCTCTGAAGAAACTTAGATTTATTTAAGGTAATTATATTAAAATCGGATATTATTTAAGACAACACATATTTTTTGTCTAATGTTTATCTTTATAAAAATTAATAAATAATAGACAACAAAAGCACGCGTAAAATATAAAATAATAAAATCATCAACATTTTAAACTTTAAAATGGACATAAGTACAGTTAAAAATCGGTTAGCAAACAGGGGATCCTCTTTTTCTTTAGATGAAATAAAAGATGCATTAGATTCATTGCATGGAGTTCCTAAAACTTTAATTGTTACAAATGTACCTGAGGAAGTTTACACACTTGATGAGTATAAGGTATGAAATTTTTTTAATTATTTTTCTTTTTATTGGTTTAACATACTAGTAAAGTCACTTACACATGAGAGAGATAAAAAGCCTTATACTATATATATATACTATTTTTTTAAGATTTATAGTATGTTTTGACTAAATCATCAGTCTGTCCAGCCTGCATTCTGTCTTTTCCATCAATCAGGAATTCTGTATATAAAAGACTAGGAAAGGGCTAAATAAATCTGCTTAAATGTTGACTGAAACCTTCATTAATGTTGCAATCAGTTGTCAAATTCATATTGTTTGTGAATGGGATGAATATGGTTGACAAATAATATTTTTGTATCCAACTATTCATACCATTTGTGAACCATATATACCATTGGTGAATAATGGGTAATTATAAAACTATATTTGTATTATTTTCTGTACATAAACAAAAATGCTGTTAGAGAATTCATGAATGGTATGGTTGTGTGTATACTGTTTGAGAATTGTATTTCTATATAATCAGTTATCAATGACTCAATTGGCTTATATTTTATGCACCTTTCCTATACAAAGTATTCAATGTCTTGTTTATCTTCATATATATTGTCATACATACTCATTACCACATTCATGTTTTATATCTTTTGCTTGTAGTAAATAATTATATAATATTAATATAAAATTACTTATTATATAAACAATAAATTTAACATTTCATATAATTTAGAATAGTGAAATGCTAAATATTTTATATAAATAATGTGCATAAGGTTGGAAACTATGAGAAAACTTATATTTATATATTTTTGTTGTGTAGAAATCTACATACATTTAGTAAATGCATGATGGATTATATGGCAGATTGTATCAGAAAAACACATAATTAAAATATACAGGTAAAATACAATAAAGTAAAATATAAAATGGTCAAATTTTACTCAATATGCTATAGAATTTGTATATACACAACTGACAAAATTGTCCAATCTTCAGATGCAGTAGCAGATATATACCTAATTTTTCTGCAATAATCCTTACTCCTGTAAATGTTAAGTATATTAGACATTTTTAAGAATGAAATGTAAGATGTAAATATAAAATATGTTCACAATTTGCTTCAGCTATTCAACTTGAGGATTGCTGACAATAAATCAAATAACCTAATGCTTTCATAATATAAAAATCATTTTCAATATTTCTTTTACTTATCCTATTTCATTTCAGAATTTTTTTTCTGTATTATCATATTGTTCTAATTTTATATATTTAGGTATATATATATATTTTAATTAGTATATAATTCAGTATATGATTCCATTATACAAATAAAATGTTAAGTTTTTTTCAAATAAAGGATTATTACTTACAATCACAATCACAACTATAAATAAAATTGCTTTATCAATGCAATAGTGGGTACATACAATAAAACAATATGACTTTGAATCCTATATATATATATGTTTATGTATGTACATATGGAAAACTGTGATTTATTATTTTTTTATACATTTATTAACTAAAGTAATATAAATTATTTAAGTTTTTATAATAATAGAAGTTTATAAAATTCACAATTATTATTATAAATACAAAGAACAATGAAATCAACTGAATTTATCAATATTTGATTATTCATCTGCTGTATGTGTAAATTCCCACATATTGTATGTAATTTTAAATTAGGCTGTAAAGGTGTAGGGGTTTTCCATCAACTTGGAATTCCCAAAACTATCAAAGTCACAAATTTTTAGAAATTTTCAGCAAATAGAAATGCAGATAACACGTTTTTGAAAATCTGAAATTTAACATACTGTTGGTAAAGGGTTAGATGATTTTTACATATTACAAAAAACTTAAAATTTTCCAATTTGCTTTCTGTATATATGCATTCCATATAATAACTCCTATTGACTTCAACTGTTTGCAGGGCTTGAAATTTTCTGGATTTCTGGATTTTTGGACTAATTTTTATCTTTTTTCAGATAAGCTAAAATATGACTAAAACCAGATACTTCAACATCCCCTTTTCCCCCATCTCATCCAGTCTATTATATTTACTTTATAATTTTATTGTTTATCAAGCATATTTTTTTAAACCTTAATTTAAATCTGTTATAAGTAATAACCATTGAAAATTTTCACACTATGCAGTTGAGACAACTTTTAATTTTAAATGAATATATTAAACAGATGCATAATGATTCTCCTTTGATACATATTCAATTTGCTCAAATGAGAAAACTCAATCAGAAAATTCTGTTCAACATTCTTCTTCCAGAAAAAATTTCAAGTCTGAGCATTGCCTTACTTAAGGACTTGGAAATTCTTGTCAGGACAGAAAATGTTTTTGATGGATTGGAGCATCAGTCAAAGTTCCATACTGTAAAACTGGTTGAAATTGGGAAATCCATTTTAACAGATTTGGTTGCAATAGCTATTTATTTGACTGACAAATTGTCCCTTCAAAATGCTGCATTGTGAGCTTTAAAGGTCTAAATCTAAAGAAATCCACAGTCAACAAGCTTATAGATGTAAACAATCTACTTGCCATACAAAAATCTATAGCAAGTGGATGTAGTTTCAGAAATTTTACAGTGTTGTGCTAGTGAAATGGACAGTGATTTTCCACCCTATGAAAATGTAACCATAGATGTCTTCTGGAGCATGGTGGATCATTAAAAATATCTCAATCTTTGTATGTTGGCTGAAGCTGTACTCACATGCTTCAATGGACCCAAGGTTGAAGTGGTATTTACCCTAATGACTATAACAAAATTCTGCCCTTCACCTTCTGTTGCATCATTCAGTAATTCTTTCACAGCCCAATATAGATCTAAAGTGTATGGTGATGTACTTAGCCAGTTTCCCAATAACCTCCTAGATACAGATGTTGATCCCACTTTAGTGCATTTTCTTCAAAATGCTTGGAAGAAAAGAGTAGAAAAAAGAAAATACAACAACAACAAATTTCTCAGAAAGTATATTGTTTTACTCAAAGGGGTTTAAAGAAGCTTGAAAAATGTATAAAGTTAATAGCAAAATGGCAAAAACATTTCACTAAGTTATTTCTAATAATCCAAGATTGTAAAAGAAACTTGGCAAATCTACTAAAAATTCAACAAATTTCACTTTGTTGTAGACATTCCTCAGTGGAAGGAATTGAAAAAGTCAAAGTCTGAACAGAATCAGCTGCTCTTATGAAGACCATTTTTGGTGAACCACTTTAAAAGAAGCAGCAGGCAAACTAGTCTGATGAACTATTTCTCCAAGTCTACAAGTTAGAACAATTGTTGTTGCTATGAACTAGTGTTGCCATGAAAAATAGTTAAATACCATGACATTGCATATATTACATTTTACTTGGTTGTGCAATCCCATTATTAATTTAACCATATTTAGAGTTTATTGTAATCATTTGTGGTGTTTATTGTCAATTTAAAAATGAAGTCCCATAAATTTTTAGACACTCTTTGTATTTTCCTTTTTGATTATCTGTTTTTTATGTATTTGTGGTTGACTGAATCTTATTGTTATATACATACCTGTCAATCTTCCAATTTTAATCGGAAATCCAACTTTTTTGTGCAAGATTTAGATGGGTCTTGAGATTTGCTAAAATATGAAATAAAACAGATGTGGGGGTGGTGTCCTAAATTTTCTGTAAAAACACATGATTTAAGCTTACTTTAATATCCGTAAGCTATGTCTGAGATGCCAGAAAATGCATTCTGAAGTCTAAAATTCAACAAAAAAATCCTTACAAGCTCAGATTTATAGCCTCGTTCCACAGGCAGCTTGCCATGATTATTTTCCAGTTTTTTTAGAACCCAATTTTGAGGCCTGCATATGAATTGTTCACAAATGGTATATACAGTTGGATGCAAAAATATAATTTGCCAACCAGATGCAGCAAATCATATAAAAATTGTGATTGTACTTTTAAGATATGTTTTCTTTGTATAATAGACCATATTGATGGGCTTAAAATATCCCAATTAATCCTTCATTAAGAAAGCAAACTGACTTCTTCGTATTATCATTCATTATGTGATTTTTGAATATAATTCTAATTTACTGATAATTTCTTCAAATATTTATTATCCTTTATTTTTTGTTATTTTCTGCTTAAAGTAAATAACTATAATATAGTACCTAGTTTAAAATTAACAATTACATAAAATAATAAGTTTTACATTTCCTTTCATTTAAAATAAAGTATAATTCTGACTTAAATGTTATATAATATATATGAAAACTTTTTTATATATTTTTCTTGTTGAAATCTACATACTTACTGTAGATTAGATTTATAAAAGAATTATTATAATATGGTCGGTAGTTTATGTCAGATATTTACACTTCTATTGTTATAAAAATATATAGGTATAATACAATATAATAAAATAAAATTTAAAACTCTTTAATTTTACTTTGTTTTTTGTTACCTAATAGTAGTTTGCCTGTATATAATTAAAACATATATCCTTAAAATGGACACACTGTTTGCTTCAGATATCCAACTAGGGGATTGGTAGCAATAAATCAATAATATAATTATTGTATAATGTTAAATTATTTAGTATATATGTGAACACCCACATATTATATATCATTTTGAATTAGACTGTACATGTGAAGGTGTTTTGGTCAACTTGGCAAGATATTGGCAATAATTGTTATTGAAAAAATCCTGAATTTAGAGAATGATTGTTTTTTGATTTTTCCATTCTTAGCACAGATCATATCTTTAAAAGAGGCTGGGGACCTCAAACTTAGTATTAAAATATGGGTTTAAAAAATTACAATTTTTATATATGTCAAGCTTACCATAATCAATTAGGAATTTTCTTTATATCTTACACAAAGGGTTTCAACCCTAGTGTGGGATCTATGATAAGCATGGAAAAATATAAAACATTACTTGTTACTTACTATTTAACAATTATTCAACAAATCTCAAGATTAATCAAAATTCTAGAATTAAATAAAAATATAATTATATATATATATACATATATACATATATATTTTAAACAATTTATATTCATTTATCAAATTTACAGAAAATTTTGTTTAATGTTAGACTTATTCTAATTAAACTAAGGATTTATTATGCTTTAAAATAAAATATAATTTCCAGAAAATTTTCATTTAAATAAATTATAAGACCAAAATTTTATTAAAAATCTAAAAAAAAATATGTTATATAACTTTTTAATCATATTTAACTGTTTTTGTTAAGTAATATAATAATATTCAGATTTAAAGATTTCTGCATATATTTAAAAAATCTATTTAAAAGATTATTTTTAACATTTTACTTTGAAGGTATATCAAACACTGATATATATCTGCTTGATTAAAAATTGAATGCATTTATAAAAATAATTATTGAAATACATGGTAAATTATTTACATTGTCACTATTTCCTTTATGATATTATTACTTAGAGGTCATTGAAAATCTATTGGCTAAAACTTTTTTTTAGAAATAACACAAATAAATTATTTTATTTTCTAATAAAATGTTCATATATAAATAGCAGATACCAGATATATTTTAGTGAATCTGTTTTTCATACCTAGTTTCAGTTTTTTTCATGTACCATTTTTTATGTATATTTCTATTACTTATACAGTACCCTATTAGCTCTCAATTTTTGTATAACTACTTAGCTAAGTAATGTTTTTTGTAGTATTTGTATGCTTTGTCTGTATATTAAAGGGTATACCCACCATTAGTTAATTATATTAGTTGCATAAATGGTTTATATGGTCTGGATTATATAATGTCTATATAGTAACTATTGTTTATTAAGCAATAATTAGTATAACTGTATAGCCATTTGTAATCTGTAAACCATGGCATGCATAACCCTTTTTCAGTTTCTCAGAAATTGTGATATATGTGCTGGTGTTTACTCAATAGACAATATGAAATTGGAAATTTTTGATCTAGCATACATATATATAGCACAGTTTATGTTCTGTTATTAATTTAGGTATCCAGGCTATTTATATAAAATAGGTTTTGAAACAATTTTAGATATTTTTTCCTTATATAACTATAAGTCAGTATTTAATTTTTAAAAATTTCATTTATGTTTGGTCAATATTCATGAACAATATTCAAGTTGCGCAAATAGAGTTTGTAAACCAGCATAAGAGGTATGTGCTTAGAGGGTACTAATTCAAACTCTATTTAGCAATAATTATATTATCAGATTCTATGAAATATAAATATTTTACTTTTAAATTTTCTTTTTCTTTATTGGCCCAATAAATATTTGTCTAATACAACTTTTTAAAGATAAATCTGTTGAATGAATTATTTCAACAGAAAGTACAGATCGAGCATTTTGGTTTAAAGTTAAAAACCATTGTCATTTTATCATGCTATGTTTATAGATTAAATTATTTAGAAATAATAACAAGAATATGATTATAGATTAAATTATTTAGAAATAATAACAAGAATATGATTATAGATTAAATTATTTAGAAATAATAACAAGAATATGATCAATGTATGATGATTTCCTTCTTCAAATTGTAATAATGGGTTAGTTGTCCATGTTGCCAGTTGGCATTGAGACACCCATTGAACTACTACTTGATTTATATTGCATCAAGAATTTCACCTCAAAACACTATTATATCATTAATAAATAAGCTTTTATATGTTTTGTTAAAAGAAGTATCTAAATATAATATGTAAAATGTAAAAATTTGCCTTATTTTATAAATCGGATTATATAAAATAGTTTATATAATTAAGTTTATTACAATTTAAACTTTTCTAAACATAGAGTACTATGATGTATAATTTATACAATAGAATGTGTTTGACAGATTCAACGTCACCAATTGTTTTTTTTAACAATTACATATATAAAATAATTTATTCATTATACATTATTTGACAATTTATTCACATTAAGTAATAAATTTTACAATCCGTATATTTTTTTATATTTTTTATGCCCTGTTTCATCCACACGAAAACATGTTTCCATCGTTTTAAACGTGTCTATTGTTTCTATGTGATAGGACAGCTTCACCTATATTAATATTTCATCAACTGAACAAGGTCTTCAACACTTTATATACATAGAATACTTTATCTTTTTAACATTCATATTTCTAAACACACTTAAATTTTTATTGTTCTACTATGTATAAGTTTTGAAGTAAAGACTAACGGATTTCTTTATTTTAGAATAAGATATTATATAATAAAACAAGATAATTTGAAATAACTAATTTTAAAACGAAAAATTAAATTCCTTTATTAATGTATTTAATTTAAAATAAATTTAACAATTTAATAAACAATCTATATACTTAAATATATTAGAATCTTCCAAAGACGCTTGTACTTTTAGCGTATGCCTCTGTCATATGTCATGCGTTTGGTTATGTTTATTCAATTCAATTGGTTAATTAAGAGCATATTTAAAAATAATAACCAGATTTGAAGATATTTGTTATCAATAATATTTACATTATAATTCGTTTGATGGGGAATACAACTATACTATTTAACCAACATTCACTGTTCTGCAAATCCAAACACAACTAACTAGTTGACTGTGTCTAAAAAACGAGAACTAACTTTATGCTATACAAATATGATTTAGATATAAAAAACTTTTAACTGAGACGCAAATTTTTGCTGTTGAACTTTCTGACATACTTAGAGAGAAGACAGAACAAATAGGCAACTTTTCGATATAAAAATATATATCTGTTATTATTGATCACTTCATTACATATTGCTATATTTATCCTCATTAAATAACAATATTTTACTATATCATTATTTGTATTCTATAAATTGTCTACTTCCACACTGTAAGTATTCACATTTGGCTTTTTATCAGGATGAATTTGAGAAGCTCTTTCTTCACTATGACCCTGGGTCGACCTTTGCTTACTTGAGGAGCTTCCAGCGTGTAAAGGTGTTCATGACCCGAAGCGAAGCTGCCCTAATGGCTCGGGTGGAACTACATAAGGCCAAACTTCAATTAGCCAATCAACCGGGAGCCCCAACATACATCATCACGTGCTACTTTGCTGAAGAACCATCGGAAACCTACTTGTCAGATCAGCGGGACCTGCTGGAGCCACCCAAGCCAACCAAACAATACTTGATCTCACCTCCCGCCTCCCCTCCTGTAGGCTGGGAGCCGGGATTGGAGGCTGAGCCATGCATCAACTTAGATCTGTTAGCTGCCCTAGCAGGCATGGTCCCAGGTAACAGATTTCCATCTTTAATGATAGTTAGAAATGCTCTCCTAAAGCTCCGAATGGTGATCTTACAAAAGTCACGCAGTATGTAAGCGTGTAATTTTTACGGAATAATCGGGAATTTTCGAAGATCGGTCGTTTTTAAATTCGATACGTTTTCCGGATTTTCATTATTTGTCATACGAGCGATGTAATTTATTTTATTAAAGCAGAGAATTCTAAAAAAAATATTGAATCTATACAATACACATTTGCGGATCAGGTTTCAGATTTACGCAAATATTTGAATGAGTTGCAAAATTTAACTTTTTATTCGAGATTTAACGTATGTGTCATCAGTCCTTAACAGGCATCATCTACGTCATCAGTCCTTAACAGGCTACATCTACGTCATCAGTCCTTAACAGGCATCATCTACGTCATCAGTCCTTAACAGGCTACATCTACGTCATCAGTCCTTAACAGGCATCATCTACGTCATCAGTCCTTAACAGGCTACATCTACGTCATTAGCAGAAGGGTAGCGCTCTGTGTTGTATGATTTGAATAATTGTATTTTTTATCTTATAATCTATTCAACTGAGTATCCATCAATTAAATAATGTTTTAAAATATACCGAGACTTCATTTGATCACTCACTCTTCCTTTGAGTTGATTAACATTCTATCTTACGAGCACGGATGATTTGAGTTCTCTCTGTCAATATCACTCTTACTGTTTCACTCGTATCTTATTCTCTTTCTTACATCCTTTGTTATGTAGTTGACCTCCCCCTTTTCCCGAAAAGAAATTTTTTTTCGTCTACAGCGTTTGCATTGATTTTCTTATCTTGTTCTCTGCAAAGTTAGGCTGGAATAGATTTAGTTTTATTCTCGGTTGATAACTAAAGCCGTTATCTGTCCCATAAAAGTGAACGGTACATGTATACAAATTTATACAAGTAAAAATATATTGTTCGTTATAGTGTTGGTGTTCTGACTCCATTGTGTAATTAGCTACCATGAATAGAAGTTGTTTCTTGAATTTGATTTCTTGATTTTAGTATTTTTTCCTGAATAAATTTAAGGACTATTTTTGAATTACAATAAGAATACATCAATGCACTAATTTATATTGATGTCTCGGTCTATAAGTTTGTTAAAAAAGCAGAGCTTCTGTAAAGTAAAATCTACAATTTATGGTTTTTAGATGATATAAATCGTACCGCCTAATCAATTATTATATAATGACTGAAAAACATTGTGTTTTACTTTGTATAAGAAGTTAATTGATATTTCACCAAGTTGATATCATAGATGCAAACATTCCAATAGTCCGACATGGTTATCTGATTCATTTTATGAGGATACATTATCTTTTGTTTACAAAACAGAAGCCACAGAAAGGAATATGTCCTCTTTTGCTTCTGTAGTTTTTGTAATGAAAGCAGTTAACACTAAATAAAATAATATCTATTGCTTTCTTCTTCTGATTTTGAAGTAGATCATATTATATTTATATTGTAAACTTCCCTTGGTTCTTCAATTTATCCAATTATTGTTAAATTGAAGGTTAAAGGATAAGAGCACGGAAATTATTCTGCTGGAAATCAACTGCATAATATTCAATTTCAGAGTGAAAAGTTTCTTCCTAATAAAAACAGTTTTCTATTAGTTGTCTTATTTTCTATTAGAATTTTCTTTTATATATATTAAACATTTCAAATGACTCTCTCTCACCCATCCAATAAAATGTTCATTAAATACATTTTTATTCTAAGAATTATTTTGCTTATCCGGTTATTCTGATAATTTGATTATGAAATACATTTTATTTAGAAGTAAAATTTATTCTTAATTTGGCACATTAGTTTCATGTTCACAATTGTACGTACATATTTTAATATTTTACAGAGTAATCTTTGATATTAATTGATTTATATGCCGTGTATGTCATATGTGGTTTCTTAGCACTTCCCCTTTCTAAATATAAATATGTTGTTACAGCGTTATCTTTTATAGAAGATTAATCAGTGGCGAGTTAAAATTTTCTTTCTTTCTTGTTTATTTATATTTAGACGAGAGGTTTGTCAATATTTAATGCTTTTTAGTTATTTTTAGAACTGAGAGCTATTAATTCTAAACAACTTTCCTTCGAAATGATTAAATAATAAGATTGAAATGTTTATCATTATATTTTATAATTATTTTAAAAACAAACCCCACATCGTTGTGTGTGATTGACTTCTCGGTTTTCACCAAATTGGATGATTTTATTCAGTCTGAAATATATTTATTACAGAATATTATTAATAATCTACAGTTGCATAGATTAAATTGAACTAATAGGCTACAAATCTAAATTATAATTCTAAATTTTTAACTATAGAGAAAACGTTATTAGGACTTTTTATTAAAATATTAATAATAATACAGATCGTTTATATTGGGGTTAGATATAAGTAATTATTGTAATATATTTCTTACTTATTCAAATTATTTATGTTCGTAATAAGTTTTAGTCTATATTATCTCTGAATGTTTATTATGTTTTACAGTCATGTATGCTGAAATTCATATCTAAAATGTGGATAAAACGAACTAATAATTCCAAAATAGACAAATATTTAATATTATATAAAGTGTACATAAGGACTTTACCTAATACAAATATTGTCAATATATAACGACTAAATAAGTGAAACGACGAAGACAAATGATCGAGGAAATCTAATAATCATGCACGACAATGCCCGCCCATAAAGCCCGAATGACAGAAGAGTTCCTTGCTGCAAATCATATTGGTCGGGTTTCGCCACCTCCGTATTCACCATGAACCTTTTAGATAGGTTTGTGTTTCGCAACATTGAGGTTGAACGGAGAAATATACAATTAAACACAATTGATGAAGTACGTCAATTTGTATCGAATTTCTTGGATAATTTTACTCGTCAAACGTGAGTTCAATCATCACAGATCTTAATGGTAAATATCTTCCCTCAGTATAGGGTAAATAACATTTTACACTTGTCATCGTCGTTTCACTTGTCTAGTCGTTATATTATTATATTGACAGTCTTTGTATTAGGTAAAACCCTTATGTACACTTTTTATAACAATAAATCTTTCTCTATTTTAGAATTTCAAAACGGAATTTTTTTAAACATCCTATAGTATACTATTACTATATGCATATTTAAATTTGTTTTTTTACTTGATATTGTATACCAGAGAATTATTTTTATATTTCACTCTTCTAATTTTTACTTTTATAAATGTTAAAAAAGAAGGACGCGTAAACTTTGCGTTTCCAACTATTGTGCCGACCTATAAGAGACAATAGCACATAAGATGGGAGCAACTGCAGGAATTCATATTTGCACTGTTATTGCTGTACATGTAGAAGTTTCATTTTTTAAACTGTACGGCGGATTAGAATGAAATTGAGGAGTTTATGTTGATGTTTGTCAATATTTCAATTGGCAAATTTCACCAGATAAGCTCAAATTAATTTTAATCAGCATAAAGAATCAGTTTTTATACGCAGAGATTTCATTGTAGAATGTTCTCTTTTGTTCCCCTTCAGGAGTGGACCATGAACTACACCCACCCAAGGACGGTAAACCAGCCATTGTTGTCACCCCCTGTGAGGAAAATCGAACCATGCAATCGGTTGCTAAGCAGGCTCCTCGTCAAGTGATTCAGCAGACACGATGCCCGGACCGCAGAAAGTAACGGTGTCCCCGATCATTCTCACAAATCATCTCAAATGCTTTGCCGCTAGCGATTTCTTCTCATCCATTGCGCATGCATGCGACAATCTCTACAACGTGACCATTCTATCATTTCGTTAATACAAGTACAAGGCTCAGCTATCTGACTGCATCATCCATTATCACTGATTCTAATTCTTTTCGAGATTGGAAACTGAATTTAGCAAAAGTGTTTCTTAATACGCCTCACAGTTTTAGTGCCAAATCTGGTCGTCCTTAATAGTTCTCTGTTTTGCTTCTCTGCAACATCTTCAGTCACAAACAAATCTCCATCTTTTTTGCGAATTCAGTCAATGCTTTGTTATCGTGGGTGTATTATAACCTATCCATTTATCGATTAGTTATTATTATAATCGATTTATTATTTCAACAGCTACACAATGTCTTTCTTATATAATCGTTAGACTTTATATCATTAAATATACGTAGATTGTTTTCTAGATTAGATTTAACATTATTATTAATAAAAATGATAGCTTTGCACTATCTGAAGTCTCAGAGAATCCTGCTTCCACGGGATGTAATTTGATACCTCTGATAGTCCTCTGTTCAACCCATTTTTAAGGTCGTTTGGAAACTTATTCTAAGTATTCTAAATATATTGTAAACTCAAATGTTTTATTTTTTGAATGACTCTTTTATTTTGATTTAAAATAAAACTATTCTTACTTTTGATAATTAAAAAAATTGAGAATTTCAATTTTGTGCATAAAGTAAATCGTATTAATTTAATTTTATCTCATTCATGCAATGCTTTAATTAAAACATATTCTGTAATTTTGAGTCTCGCTTCATCCGTTTTTTGAAAACACATTGCATTTTTCTACTGCTATAATGGTTTAGTGACCATGACATTTATTTTACTTTGCTTAACAAAAAACTTATATTTATAGTTAACTGCTCGTTGTTCCTCGTGATGTTTGTGTAACCTCTGTTAATTTATTATGCATGAGTTTGACGCGTATGTAGTTTAGTTTCTTTTCAGTTTTATCGCTGTTTTGTGTAAATTGTAAAATAAGTTTAAGTAAACCTTAATCAAAATTGTTTTCTATATGTTTGATTAAAACTTGTATGTATATTGAAAATATTGCTTGTTTATTTAATGGATAATTATTATAGAATTTTGTAAAGTATTTTAAATTTTGTGATTTAATAGTTATTTCTGTTCGAACACTTTTCAAACTTATTATAATCCAAAAACATTATTTGTAATAAGTCAGTGATTATTTACTTTGTTTATTAATACAAAATATATTTGTTTTAATTCGATCGTGTTATCACTCATATATATGAATATTAAAATTGTTTTTTTGCAATATTTTACTTAAGAAGCAGTATTATAATAAGTGTAAATATTAATTAATAAATAATTACTATATTTTCGAGCATATCTTCTCTAGATAATGTTGTATTATACTACTGAAAAGTAGTGATTTGTATTGTAAAAAAATAATCATTGATTTTGTTTTAATATCTATTTTCCCGAAATTTGTAAAGTTTAACATGCGAGGATATTTATTTATCCGTGAGAGAGAAGCGATCGAGGTTTAATAGATTATGTGTATTGAAAAGAACTTTCCGAATGAGTGAAAGATAGTTTTTTCTATTATAATTCTAGAAATTAATTATGATTTAGATTTTGGAAACTTGGTTTAAAAAATATGACAAAAAGAAGCGCGGAAGAAATATAAAGTAAATATAAATTTAAGGCCAGTGAAGAGTGCTAAACGATATCATGATGCCTGGAAGTTATTCCTTGATTATGCAGACATGATGGTAGAATACCTGAAGAATCCGATTATTATCTACAATATTTCATAGTTTTTCCATGCACTGAAAAGTAAAACATTTACGTAGATTAAACTTTTTAATCAAAACATTGGAAAAAATATATTAGCAGGCAATATTTTTTTCATTATAAATTTTTTGTCACAATCTGAAAAAAAAAAATTTTTATTAATTTAAATAAAATTGAAGTATTTTTTATAAATAAACATTCACTTATGTAACTCAATTGAAAACTTAATATCTATAATAACGGAAACGAACATGCCTCGTATTTAAATTATGTTAATGAAAAGAGTAGATCTATGTTGAACGCAGTCTAATAAACTTATTTGTTTTTAATTTTGTCGTTCTTTAAAACAGTAAAATATTGGTATGTTGTATATAGCACGTAACTTTTATTGCACATCATCAAAGTATTTAACTTATAATAGATGCAATGACCATGCATTATAATCTTTACTGTTGAAACTTCTAACATATTTTATCTGGTCAGGGAGGACAATTCCTAACTAACATAACTCTCAAATTATTATTTTGCTTCCGATGGTATGTCTAAATGTACACTGCTTCATCTAACGGATCAATAAATTCTGACATCAATGTTGGAATTTATTATTCATATTAACTAACAAGAAACGCACACACACCTATCAAAGTGTAATCAGAGTAATTTATCGAAGATCGACAAAATTTATTACTTTTGTTTAGCAATTTGTGTTTTTTCTAGCTGGGTTTTTGATAACTGATCGTAAAATCTGATAAAGTCAAGATTATAAAATTTTTATCCAATATATTTTGTTTCCTAGTGAGCATGTATATATAGTTGTATTATAGTTTTTTCAATGTTTTTTTTATAATTTAGTCAATTTATTTGGTAATAGGAATCAAATTAATAATATAAAATGTAATCATAAAAAACATTTATTTTATTTTGACAACATGTATGAACCGTATTTATTTTTATAGATTGTTATAATGATTCTGTAATATTGTACATATAAATAAAATTGTATATAAAACCTGTGAATATTATTATTAATCAATTAAAGTACCCTGCAGTCAGTGCATTTGCACATATCTTAGTCATAAAGAAGTATAATATATATATTATATAGAACGGCCAGATTCGAGTCAAGCCTCCTCCCGTTTGGGGCATGCCAATTTTAATGTTTTTCATTTTTCTCTGCTGCTCGTTTATGTACTTTTTTTGTTCTGTTTTGTATCATAGTACCTTCAAATCATTGATTTTCCCCAAGGCCAAGGTGCGAAGTAAAGATATTATTATTATATAGTTACTATTTAATTTATATCACTTTTGATTGGTAAAAGAATGTCCAAAGAATTGAATCACTGTAATTATTTATTATTTTCTTCGTTTTAATAAAAAAATATTAATAAATGTTATATTCTAATATTTTACCTAATTTATCGAATAAATTGTAATTTATAGAATGAATTGTAATTTATAGAATGAATTGTAATTTAGAGAATTAATTTTAGTTTAGCTAATTTATTGTAATTCACCAAATTAAAATTTGCCACAGAATTCTAACTAGAAGAATAAAATTTGTTTTCAATATGCATACATACAACCAGGGAATATGTAATCCCCTTGCATACAACGTAGCCTCACCAATTTTTTACTCAAGTTTTTCTTCCGAACAATTCTTTTAAAATCTGAAGCATTGTCTTTTGATGGTAAACATATATTTGGAATATAAATTATTCGTGTTCTGTTTACATTTAACAAACTATAAATTATGCACACATGTATATAATGCGGATGTTAATTTTAAACAAGCTGTTACAAAAAAGTTGTAAAAATTGTTGATATAAGACATTGCGACAGTGTACATTGAATAAATTATTTACAAATGTATATAATACATACACCCATGCTTTAAAAAGGAGATATTTTAATTGAGAGTTGAACGAATCTAACATTCTTAGTCAATCCAATTATTATAACATGAAGGTAAGTTACACGTATTGTATATGTATTCATATTTAAATCATAAACGCCGATATGTTCATTATATAATTAAGTACGATATAATTCAAATTATGAACTAAAATTTTTTTAATTTATTACATCGATAATTAAATAATAATTAATTAACGCACAAAATATTTCAAACCAATTTCAAATTCGGTTTTAGTAAATTTTCTATACATTAATTTATGGTTAAAAGTTAGGTGTTAAAAATACGAATTTGTAACAATTTTCATTTATATATTTAAATTTGTTGTCTTCAAAATGAATGCTCATGTTTCAAGTATTTACTATGCTTTAAACCTAAAAATATTATAAACTATATTATTGAAACCTTTTTCTATTAATAATATACCATATACTCAATTTTTTACTATAATTCTGTTAAGTTAGAAACAGATAAATAATATCTCTGTCAAATTTAACCAACAACGATGTATTTATTGATATCGACTAATTTGATATATTTTCAACAGGTCACATTTCTTCTTGTTGTAATTGTTCTTCTTGGGGTCACGATGCAAGTATCAGCAGATGACATTCTCACAGATGAAGTTGTTAATTCACCGTGCTTTCCACCAGTGAAAAGATGTGTCTTAGGTTGTACTCCAGAAATTGATAATTGTTATAATAATTGTCAAGACGATTATCAAGCGTGTCTGAAAAGATTGTCGGAACAAGGAGCGTAATTGATATCGAATATAACTTCAAATCTGAATTAATTAGTTAATACATTATTAACGGTTTCGTAATTGTTAACATGTTTTAACCTAGTACAAAGAATTATTACTGTTTATATAGTTTTTAATTTGTTCTTTCTCAAGGTGTTCTCGCGACATAATTTAAATAATTTGTTTATCTTTTAATCTAAAATATAAAATGATGATACAAAATAATAGAAATAACACGACTACAATGGTAACCTTAAAGTGACAAGGCAAATAAAATAAAAGCAATGCTAATTGTTAATTGTAGGTATATTTCACTATTTCTATTAATTAACGTTATTATTTTATTTATCATATTAATTATTAATGAATTATTTCATATTTTCTTTATTTAGAAAAACTTTAAAAAAATTCACGAAAAAACTTTGAAAATATAACAGGAATAAAATAAACACTATGACCAATTTAGTTTTATATTTAAAATCAGAAAACATTGAATGTCTAATTTTTAGCTGATGAATACTTTCAAAAGTTTTGAAGAAAGTAACTTACTATAAGTGAAGAAAATTAGAGAAATGGTGAAATATTATTTACTATTTTAAAGCATTTTTAGCATTCGAATATACATATAGGAATATTAATTAATAGATAGAATAATAAAAGATAAAATGTTGTATGTCAATCCGCTGATATTTCGGTGGTATTTTAACCATAATCTTATCAAAGGAATGTAAAATATACAGAACAACAGCACAAACTTGGGATTAGATAATTAAACAGTTCTAAGTTAGAAAATCATCGATATAACTCTTCGCAATTTTTGCTTGTGGGTTGGTTTTCTTGAATCGGAGACTTCTGATGTCCCTTACGTAACCAATAATATGTATAGGGGGAAGTGAGTTGCACAGCTGCTATTTCTCCCTTCATTTAGCAATTTTTAGGGTACTTAGGGTGGGTTCCTCTTATTATTGTTTAATAATTAAGTAATAAATAGAAAATATTCAAGTTAATGTATTTTGCTAATCTCAGTATTATTAGTTGTTATACATATTTGTATACTGAGTTAAATAAATTATCAGACTATTACAAAAACAATTGTTCATCAAATTTCATTTTAAGCAAAATACTTTGAAAATGTAACTGAATTGTAAGCTTCGCTAACTCAACAGTTATTTCCTCACCAGAAAATATTAATAAATTAATGAAAAAATAATGTAATGTAAATAAACATTAAATCGTTTTTCTTTTTTTATTTATTCTCTTATTTTAAATTCGACTCATGAGTTCTGTTGTAATAAATTCAAAATTAATTTCTAATTGTAAAAATGTACACGTCTGTACACGTCAAGCTCTATATTTGTTTTGCTGAACAGACAATAAGCAAATGTATATCCAGAAAAAAATGAAAAAAATGATGATTCGAACAAAAATTCCATGAAATTCTTTTGGAAAAATATACGAAAAGCATGCAGGAAGATTTAGGAAACTATATATAGCTTTAGGAACTATAAGAAAAGTTTTAAGTTTCCTATAGGAACCTATAATAAATCGTTTTTAAAGAAACAATTTCTATAATAAAGGTTAGTGAAAATATCTTACGAAAAATTTAGCTATTGGTATCTTATTGTGGATTTGATTAAGGACCCATAAAATAATATATCCTATTAATAAAAAAAAATATGAGAAGACAAATTATACATCCAGTCAACATTTCATAATGAAATATCAATGATTAAAATATGGAATATGTTGTAGATACAAATAATATTATATAAAAATGTCTGTACAACATGATACTAAAAAGATTGTATTACAAGTATTAAATAAATCATTTTTTGGGGATGTGAATGGACTTAAAAATAGCAGATATTACAATCACAAATTACATTCCTTTATAAAATCTATCAGGAAAAATAGAAATGAGCGAGACAGGTCATGGTTTGTTTATAAATTATCTACTTTTAATTATAATGTCTTTACTTTTTTTACTTTAGGTACTTAGATAAGCTGGGAGTGTTATCGTAGTCAACCCCCTTTAAAAAATCAGTACAATTTACCGATTGAATGTACTAATAAAAGATTTGATAAAATCATTATATTTTTCTAATGTCTATATTCATTTTATCTATACATATTTTCTTTTCTTCATATCATCTGCATATGTTTATGATTCTGCAGTAGTGCATTAATTGACTTCAATGAGATATTAAAAATGAATTATTTTTCTTTGAAAAGCATCAATAGTACAATATAAAATACGTGTTGATAATTTTGGCTGCTACAATAAATACAAAATTATAATAATTTAACATATGTGTCTTCGTGCGTGTGTGTGTAATTAGAAAACGATATAAGTATAGTAAAGCACTCGTCATCTCGGCAATTATAGACGAATTGTCGATAATTACCTTTCCACCAATAAGTTGGAATAATTTGGCTTCAAATCGCAGCAACACAATTGATCAGTAAAATAAAAGCACGATGTACCGGATTTGGGCAATTTAAATTTTCTTCCCATAACAAGTTAATATTAAGTACATATATAACGAGAGGTCGTTCGTCTTCACATTCAGAACCTGCCTATTTCTCTGCGAGTGATTATAAAATTTCACATGTGACTTTTAGGCGATTCACCCTTTCCAAGAATACAGCACATTTATTAACTGTATTACTATGGCTAACTTGAAAGTATTCCTGAGATCATTCTCCAACGATGACAAAAGAAAACTAAATGATGAGAAAACAGTTGGAGCAACTGACGGAGGTAAAAGTGCTGAAAATTTATCTGGACCGGTAGGAATAATAACCGACACATCCCGACGTTTTATCGACTCTGTGCAAGCCAGACGTAGTGGATTCCTAAGCGGCCTTGCCAACCGACTGAGTAATCTGGTTGCTTCGGACGACGACGAGAAAGAATCGAGTTCTAGTGAATATTCCGATGATTCGGATTATCTGTATAACGGAGACGACGAAGAAGGTGAGGAGTGGCGCCGAAGTTCTCAGATTCATGAGACCAGCCTTGGGGCTGAGTATTTGACCTGGTCCGACAACAGCGATAGCTCAGCCAGTGAATACGGAGCCGATGGATCAAGACCGATCTACGCCAAGAGAACTCCAAAAAACCGTCGCGCTTCTCTTGTGAGTGTAGAAAGCCTGCCCGAGGAAGAAGCGAAAGAATATCGATCTTTCATCACTGCTCTTGTTGACGACATATTTGATGAATTGTGAGTTAAAACCACTTACAAATAAAAAAAAATTCAATACTTTTTTTAAATAATTGTGCTTTTCATTAACAAAAGTTCAAATTTATTTTGATTTTAATTTTTATAAATAGAAGTAAATTTATAGAAATATTCGTTTTAAAAAACAATTTATTAGGTGTGAAATTCGTAAAATTTTTATTTAAAATTATATTAAGAATTAGTTGTATTAATCATTACACATATCTTCAATTATGAAAGACATTTAATAAAAAGTTCAGTGTCTTTGAAATAAAAGTTAAAAATTTTAAATATTCGTACAACGTTTTTGAATTTTCTAAGCGGAAAAGTAATATTGCATTTCCGCCATTTTATTGAGCTGTTATTCGATTTATTTTATTTAATATCGATTTATTTTCACACAAATTTCCACTAAACTATAATTTAGTTACATTGGTTTTAAATAGCTGTTGTGTAAAATCGTTAATTTAGTGTTGTAATGTATTTTTAGTTATTGTATTTGTTTTCTTTCTAAATATACAATTATATAAAATCGATCTTCGTAGTATATAAAATAATTCTTTTTTAATTTGTATACAGGAAGCCATCATCAAATGATACAGAAAAGGACAAAATGAAGATGATATCAACAGTAAGATTTTCAAAACCGTAATCAATTTATTCTCATAATATGTTTTGAATAAATAATAATGGGTAGTGAAAAAAAAAATTTTGACTTTCTATAAATTATGGTCACATTTTCGCATCGATTTTTTCATTTTAATTTAGAACTTTTAATGAATGTTTTTAAGGAATAAGAAATCTTCTATAACTGATGCTAAAAATACTGAACAGTATTTTTAGCAGAAATTGACTACAAATTATTAATATTTGTTGGATTTATAAAATTTGCAAAATTTAAAAACACTTCAAAAAATGATATAGAAAAATTAATGAATAGTTATTTGATTACACAATATAGCAAAACACTAAACTGTATGTTCTAAATAATGACTTTATGTAGTTTTATGTTCCATTTATATGTAGCTATTTATAACAAGAAATAAATGTAATTCAATAAACTGAGTACATCATACTTTGTAGATTTTATAAAATTGAATGTATAGTTTAATTTTTAAAATATATACATAACAAACAAAGAACAACGTTTGCACATTCGAATGATATTTTTAAAACATGGTTTAAAAATTAAACATAATCTCAGTTGGTATATTGTGTAAGAATATAAAGATAATCCATATATTATACAAGTAATTTATTGACTTTTAGCATCACACTGGAAGATCTAGTTTTGCCAAAGAAGTGCAGAATAAGGTAAAATAATTCATTGATATTTTATTTTGCAGTACTCTTTAATAATAATGCACAATGATTTTCTTTTTGAAACGGTGATAAAAAGGCGATAATTTGATCAATACACAATACCACTATATAATGTTAATAATTTGTCTTGAGTTTCTCCAGTTAAATTTTAATTAATTTTACCTAATATTTCTATTTTGTTTAAGTAATTGTTCCTATTTAGAAAAATGTAGATATAACAGTATTGCATATTTTATATGTATGTTAATAATCTTTATGCAATGATATTTCGTGTATTTATTTTATTTTTAATTTTTTAGAGATCTCAGAAGAAATTACTGACTGATCATGAACTATCGAAATTAGCCGACCATTGTAATACAGTTCTTCTGGAATGTGATCTCAATGATGACTTTTCGCCTGCTAAAGTACTCATGAATATGGGATTTACATTCTACACAAATAGTAAACTTCCATATACTAAGTTCCTTTTTAAAACTTACACAAATATATTTCGCAATTAAATTAAGTCAATAAAGCATATTCAATAATTTTTATTCAAAGATATTTTATTATAAGTATATTTTCAAAATTCAAGTAGAAAAATCAGAGATAGAAAAGGTGGCTTTTAAAATTACTCATGAAATAATTACAAATTCTGGTTTGATTAATGCAGGATCAAAAACAACAAAAATTAACTTGATTATTAACTTGATAAAATATAATTTCCGAGTAACTCTGTCTGACAAAAAATTGAATTTGTTTGATGAAATTGGATTTCTTCTTTAGAAAATACAGAAGAAGAATCGGAAGAACCGGTCTATCTCTACTTCAAACTAAAGGATCAGGCCATTTGGCACTCGTTGAGGTTTTGGAACGCCGCTTATTTTGAATCCATCCAATTAGAGAGAGCCAAGAGAGCCAGTTCAAAGAAGTAAATTTCTTAAGTCTTCCTAAATTTGCTTTAATTAATGGTTTTAAAGTTATATAAGATTTATTATAATTACCGTTTCACACAAGTTAGAGATCAATATACTGGATGAATATCATATATACTTAGAGATATTTTCAATTTTGTGTTGTAAATAAACATATCTGTTAATATTTCATTTTTAGTCATTGAAAATGTCCTTCTTATATTAAGACAATTTCAATTTTAAAAATACAGGTCATTTCGTAAAAAATGCATATTTTGGACAAATTTTACAAATAATCAAAATAATTTAATTCAATCGATAATTTATTTCTACATATATAGAAAAAGAGAGATTTTTAATAGTATTTAATTAACTTCAGTATAATCAATTAAAATGTCATGTAATATTTAAACTTTAGAAAAATCAATAAGGTACCGATTTATTTTTAAATATCTATTAGAAAAATACGCCATTAATTTAAATTTTAATTTTTAAGCATATTGTTCTATAACCGGTTCTAACTATATAAAAGATAATACTTAGGCAGGTATATAATATAATATAACATAATATTATAATATATAAGTAGGTATTAAATATGTGTCAGTTTTTAATATGTTTTACAATATTTTTAGACGAGGTACCGTTGAAACTCGAGAAAGTGAACGTACATTTGAGGAGAACACAACATTTGCACAACTAAGGTTTGAAATAAGTTATTTTTTATTTATTTTCTGTGTACTGTATATTTATCATTTATTACTGGTACATTATAGTGAAGGGTATATAGTTTAGTCCAACCCCCCTCCACCCTCACTATCAAATAACGAATAACCTAGCGCCGGACATGTTTCTGTAATTCTCTAAAATGATTAAAAAAAACAGTTCTTTGATAATTAGATAATTTTAAAATTAAAATTTAATTAATAGTTTGTATGTACATTCAGAATTTAAATTAGGGCCTGGGAATATATTTATTTTTTAAACGATGTTGAAATTCAAATATAGTGGTGTACATATAAAAATAGTTACTCCATGTTATCTGGCAGGTTTTTGAACATTGTGAATATTAAGAATAAATTAGATTGTTAAATAAATTCCTTTTAAAATTATACTTGGTGTTCATTTATTTATTTATTTATTTATTTATTACTCCATTCAGAACTTACATTCTAAATATGTTATCTCTGGGACTCTCAAAGAAAATTTGTCTAGGATTTCTACGAAAACAAGCAACCATTTCGAATCTTTCAAAAGGTTTGTGGTAATTCTTCGGTTAGAATTTAGATTTTAACCAAGTTTTTAACCTAGTGTATTTTTATAGACAAAATAGTAAATTTTGATTTGATACATACAACGAAACTAAAATAAAACATAATATAATATGAAGGAATGTGCCCGATGATAAAAATACCGTTAGAATTCAATAAAAGTAAAATATAATCATCTCTGCATAAGATTACTCCACTAAAACTAAACTACGTATTAAAACAACATTCATTTTGACCGATATGATAGTTTGTTCCAACCTGGCGGGGGCTTCGGCTATTAATGCATTTGTCAACTGCAAAAGATTTTTAGCGGTAACATCTGATAACTTTTGGTTTGCATTTTATTTTCATTATTATAAATTTATTTTTTATATATTATTTATAATGTTTAGTACAAAGTTATTCATTTAAAGAGATGATTTTGTAATTTACTTTTATTGAAACTAACATATTTTTTTATGTATATTAGGTATTGTTCTGTGGTTTTAAAAACTTAAATTCAAAAATAAAATTTTTAGAAGTATTCTTTTTTAATTTTAGGAAAAACGCGCATAATTCGTACAAACATAAACAAGTGGACCGATTAAACAAGAACAAATCGGGGATACTTGAAGAGACAATTTTACATTTACGAAATGTGATTATTTATTTCACCGAACTAATATTTAACATGTACATGCTTGAATTCATATAAGATCAGTGAAAGTTAACAATTTTATTTTCGTCGGTGACACATCTTGGTACTATACCCAAATATATTTAGAGTATTATACGTATTATATATTTTTTTTATTTATTTATCTATATTTTTGAATATATATTCCATTCTTAATTGTTTTATTATCTCAGTTAATAAATAAATTACATCATTATAATTACACTAACTAATATTACTATTTTAAATTCTTCTTGTATCTGGAAAAATTTACAAACAATTAAAATGTATTGCTAAAAGAGTTCATAAAATTATTAAAACCCAACATTATTTCATAAAAGGTTTAACCTATAAACTATATATAGTTTACTTAGGAGTTATAAAAGTGTGATAATAGTTATTCAATATTCAAAATAATTCAATCCATATTAATATACATAGTAAGGTCGCTTAAATTAGTGTGATTATCGTTACATGTCGCACAAAGTACCAAAATTTTTATAGACATTTTTGAGCCTGCGATTTTTTGTTCTCTATGCTAAAAAATATCTATAAAAAATGTTGGTGCTTTTCTAATTGATGTAACGATTCTTTGTATTTTTGCCGAAAGCGACCTCACTAACACGCTTTCAGTGCATTTTGAATATTGCAAATGTGCTAACCATAGAAATTGACTAACATAATATTGACTAACAAAATTAAAACAAAGACAATTTCTATGGTGCGCTCTATAATGTTTCACATATTTATCTTCTTTATTTATTATTCACTCTCATTATTGCAAGCTCTATGACTCAAATCTTCAAATTGCAAGACATTTTTAACAACAATTCTCCAAATATTAAATTAAAATTCGATTTCTCGATATTTGAATAACCCGGATTGATGATGATAACATTAAACGTCATCAATATTTTCACTTTTACTTATACTTTAGTGGCCGATTCCGTATTTTCAAAGCTACTTTTCATTTTCACTTTTACTTCGCATATATATATATATAGGGTGAGCCAGAATTCACTACATATCGGAAAATTATAATAAGAACGAGTCACAATAATACTAAAGGATTTATAATTGAATAATCAACACAAAATAATGTTAAAGAAGCAATAACAATAATAATCATAAATTTTTGAAATTTTTAGTCATACAGATCGACTTGTGCTCCATCCAAATTAACACAAAGGGTAAATGTTGAAAATAATCGCAAAAAACAATCTTTGGCGAACTCCGATCGACTTGAATTTTCAGGAAAAATGTAATTCCGAAATAAACCAGCTTCATGAAAAAATTTAAGGCTACGGATTTAATGTGTTTTCCGAAAAGAACTATGGGGTTTCCATATCATAAGTGAAAAATCGCTAAGGTCAAAAAATTGAGTTAGCGACGGAATCAGGTGAAAACTAGTGAAATTAGTGAAAAATTAGGGAAAACTAAGAGATTCCAATTTTTTTTGAAAAATCTGGCCATCAATTTGGTTCGGTCCCTAGGTCACAAAAAGTTAGTTAGGGTGAAGGCCGGGAGTTCTTAAACTTTCTAGATATTTTTCACAAAAATGAGCAATGCTATAAGACTTAGAATCAATTCTAAGTCCACAGTCCAAATTTGGCCTTAATCGGAGCTTTTGTGGATTGTCTAGAGCCAGCTAGATAGAATTCTATTTATGGTCCTATTTATTTTCTTATAAAGATTAAAGAAAGGTAAAAGTCCGATTTCACAGCTGTAAAGTCAAACAGATTCGTCTTGTGAGCGCGCACACTCCGTTAAAAGGAATTGTAATTTGAACCTTTTTGGAGTCCGCAGGATCGAAAAAAGGGTCAAATATATATTTTTTAATTTTCTGTTTGTTTTTTCTGTTACTAAGCGAACATTTTCCGTATAAAATTAAAATCCCTTGCTTCGTTTACTTGATAGTGGCCAAAAACCGGATCGGCTAAATGGCCTATTTGGGTGAGGCTGGAAAGCGTTAGTATTATAGGGTTTGATGTTTTATTAGTTGGATATAGCTTCGTCTCATCAATGGGAAGATTTCTATTTATTATAAGCTTAATCTGAGACTTTTTTCATATAAAATTGTGTTTTAATGATTTTCGGACAATTTTTAGGATTTTTTCGGACACTGACGTAAATATGGTAGATTTGGGACAACGTAAACCCTTCTCTATGCCAAATATGCCTCTTGTGATGGGGAATCCGTAAGTGGTCTTAGATCTACAATCCATTTTCCCGTTCTCATCTAAAACGGCGAAATAAAAAAATCCTGTGTTTGTTACATGGAAAATATAGGAGAAATTAAATTTGGATTTCTCTACCAGTACTTATATAGTTGATTTTACTGTATGTGCAGATAGTCCTATACTTCGTCATCAGTATGACACCGGTAATAGACCATATACTTTTCTTTTAATTAAATTGAAAAATAAAATCACAAAAATAAATAAAAAAATCACTTTACTATAGGAAATCGCAAACAATTTTTTTTTCTAATTATATAAGTTCAATTTTTCCAATTGATTGTCTGTGACCAGATGAGTCGATTCTGCACATTGTTTTAATAGTTGCACATTGTATTGTATTTTTATTTTATATTTCCCTAGAGAGATAAAAACTTTTTCAGATTATTATTGAAACTTTTTATCTCCCGCAAATTTACTTTTATCTTCCGCAAAATCTTTCAAATTCAATTCAAAAAAATTCTGAAGATAAAAACTTTTTGTTTCCCGCATATTTATATTAATAATGTTTACCACAAATTCTCAAATATCTTTATTCTGAGAGAAACAAGTCAACAAATTTATTATATCAACAATATCCTAAACATTGGGGTGTTCCAATGAAATTGCAACTTTGGCAATGGTACAGTTAATGAACGTGTTTCCGAAACTATAAAAATAAATAAATAAATATCTATATGGATATGTTCTACGTATACGAATATATATCATAATTAATGATTATTATTGTACGTATGGTAAAAATTGATTACAAATAAGTGCTATTTACCGACGTTTTTCGTTAAATAATTGCTGGATTACTTTCAATAAAAAAATCAATGCCCATAAGTCCCGCCTGGTTCCTTTTCCTTTTGGAAAAGATAACTTTTTAACAATGCATAGAGAAAAAAATTAAATTCTTTCATTGAAAAAGCACATTTCTATACTCGAAATATATTAAAACTCGATCGCTTCGCTTTCTCATATAACTCGTATAGAAAAGTAATATTTTTCAGGAAAATAGTAATTCCTTTTATAAAAACTAGGCAAGAAAATTTTTTGTTCCCCGGGCATATAAATCAAAAATCAAGACATTGACATACCTTGATTACCGTGGGAAAAAATCCTCGAAGTAGAATTAACACCCTCGGCCTCGGGTGTAATTGTGCTTCTCGAATTTTATCTCCGCTAATCGCGGTACGGAATATACTATTGTAGCAGTCTATTCGCAGTAAACTTGATTTGATAAAGTCGATGTGCCCAATTCAGTGCCTTAAAGTTTTGGACTGTATCAGCAGCTTCAAGCAGGTTGTCTCTACACCGCGATGCTCTATTAATATAATCATGGTCTAAAATAAAATAAAAATATTTGGCACTGCATCAGCGTAACACCAAAAGTACCTACCTACCATGTTCCCGCCTAGTTATGCTTTATGAAAAAACGAGGCCTGGTCCCATAGAGCGAGAAGTCCTCCGAATCCGGTCACCACAACTTCTCTGTAGTTTGGAATGACAATCCCAATTCTGACTTCGCCAAACGTATTTACCTATTGATAATAGCTGACACTCGTCATATATAAAAAAATGTTCAGATTTCGAAATGTCTACTGCAAACATTAAAAACAAAAATGAGAGATGGCAGGATATTTTTATTAAACTTGCTTTATTGTTTAGGTGTGTGAGAACTAAATTCAAATTAATTTCAAAAATTGAATTATTTAGTAGCCGGAAGTGTTATTGTAAAATCTTGTAAAGAATTAAGACAATAAGACGTGATTTATTAGTAAGAAACACCTACAACATTGTTATTAGTCAGACGATTTATGAAAAACATACTGATGACGTTTTAAAATATTTATACCTAGTATTAAAAGTGTTGTCTCTGTCCAACACTACTGTATAAGGAGTATTAGTTACCTATACTCTTTCACTTCATTACACAATTTCTAAGACAAGTGTTAAAATTACCAGATAATATTCTATATTACTACATATTATCCACCATTTCAAAGTTTTTAAGTATGAGTTAAAAAAAATTAATTTAAATCGATTTAAAAATATAATTTTTTATTTGTACATATTTGAAAAACAAACAAAAAAATACCAAGGTTGTTATGGAAAACAAAATATATAAAATTGTTAGAAATTAATATAGTATGGTAGTAATATTTTAGGTAGCTACTTATATTTCAAAAAAGAAATGTATATACCTATAGGTATTACAATAATCATAGGTATAAACATACAATTTGTAATGCAGTTCAGATCAACAAATAAATACCTAACCGAATAATATTTATAGTAGGTACGATAAATAGGGTTAAGAGTTAATATAAAGATATAAATATAATCCAAAACTTTAACCATTTTAACCTATATAATTCGAGTATCTAGATACACCTTTACAACAACACACGTTTATCTCCCGTAAATTTGACCACCTTGTACATCTGAGGAAAGACGACTGGCGGCTAAGGGTGACAGGAATTGTAAAACATTTACCAGCGAATCTTCCAAAGCTAGCATGGCTCCTACAATGTGGAAAGAATAAACGGTTTAATAAGACACGCACGGACAGCGATAATTAGAAAATATAATAACTGTTTGAAACATTTTTGCTCATGGTTAGTTAGTTAATTGGGAATTTTGTAAGCTGTTGTTACATCCAGACATTTCGATTTTAAAAAATGGAAAAATAATGGGATGTAAAAGATAATTAAATATATTTTGTATGTTCCCTTGACTAATAGCTATTATATCTACCTATACTTTTATAGTTAGTATAAATTCCAAAGGTTCATTTCAAGTAAATCAATAATTAAAGAGCAGTAGGGGTACTAGCTCAAATGGTAGAGCGCTCGCTTAGCATGTGAGAGGTACGGGGATCGATGCCCTGGTACTCCAAATTTTTTTGTTGTAACTTAAATTAAAACTTGTTTTTTAAATAATAAATATTGTCACAATAAAAATTTTAAACTATCAAGCTGTTCGTTACATTAACGTCATAACAGTAATAATTAGTTAACATCCTAATTAATGAATATGTCAGCTGTAATAATTTTTAAAAACTTTTTTATGAAATTGAAAAAAATTACTTTCATTTTACATATATCGTATTTAAAAAGACCCTCCATAAGAATTACATAATTACAAAAGTTGAAAAAAATTACAACAAATTTGAAAATAATATAAACAAAATTTATAATATAAGTATTTTGTACTACTTAAATATTATAAAGTAGTATACAATAAAAAAGAAATAATTACATAAAATTATAACTAAAACTTTTGCTATGGACGATAAATTGAAGAGGAAAGATACTACTTCGAATACTTAAATGTTTATGGGGGAATTTTTGGTAATTATCAGAGTCTTTATATCATGTTACCAAATTTCTTACCAATATCTGCATCTCCAGTACCGATCACTGTGGCATAAAGAGGTTTCAATTGATGTCTAGCAAAGTTGAACTGACAAATCTATCGGAAAATAAGAGATTTAATTGTAAATATTCATTAAATATTGTAGAACACTAAGAAAACAAATCTAAACGATAAACTCCAGTGTGCTACAGTGTAATATATCCATTATTTATCAGCTCGCTAATACCTCATTGTATTTTCTAATTAACTTATTGATATATAACATCCGATAATATGGAAACATCTTTGATACGATAAATTATTGGATTTTTTTAAATTTAATATCATTACAACACGTATAGGGATTAGTTTGATAAACATTGTCATAATTTAATATTTAATTATTCGATGATATTCTTAATTTGCATTTGCACTTGTATAGAATACTAGACTTGTCAGGTACAAAGTAACAACAATTTCCTGTCCGCATAAATTAAACAAATATCAACTTATTTGAATAAATAAAAAAATACATAACATGTACACACTAATCCCTTATCTGAAAAGCTGATTATTAATTTGTTATATTTGCCGTAAAAATATGAGTAGATGTAAATAACACGCGTATAGAATAATAATTACAATGCCTATACATTTAATTTTACATAATTTCAGACATAAGCATATCTAATCTTGAAACTTCAATGTTTACACCCATAGTAAATAGGTATACCAAAATGTATGACAGACATATAAAGTTAGAGAAACACCATAAAGTACAAAGATAATTTTCCGAAAAGTGCACTACTGATTTTTTAAATATTCATAAAAAGTAAAATTAGTATTTAATTGAATGTATCCCTTTTGTAAAAACTGTAATTTCAGAGAATAAAAAAAGGATCACTGACATAATATCAAAACTCATAATATGTAAACTAAGTGAAACACCAAACAACTTTCTCTCGCATGAACACAATCATAAAATAACTATAATAATATATTTTAAAATTTATTATAAAATAAGATAGTATAATACAATTTTATATAACTAAAACTGGGCTGATATTCATAACGGTGACTTGACTTAGCCAGCGACTAAGCCAAATCACCTAAAAAACTTAATATTCATAACAAAGTCTACGACTCGACTTAGCTTAGTCACTAACTAAGTCACCGCATCTAGGTTAAATGAGTTCACA
>JAUZNC010005018.1:19169-36001 GCA_034780395.1 Vannuccia rotundouncinata | reverse complement strand
GTATTAGTATTAGTATTAGTATTAGTATTAGTATTAGTATTAGTATTAGTATTAGTATTAGTATTAGTATTAGTATTAGTATTAGTATTAATATTAATATTAATATTAATATTAATATTAATATTAATATTAATATTAATATTAATATTAATATTAAAATTTATAATTTTATATTTTTATTTTCTTATTTTCTTATGAATTTCTCAATTTATTTATTTATTTATTTCTTAATTATTAATCAATAATATCCCTGTTTTATATTTATTATTCCACGATCTGCATGTGCACATTTTTAGTTGGCAATAATTTTCAATCTCGTGTAACACAAAAAGTCAAAATTTTATTTAAATTTCATTTTAAATGTATTTCAATCAATAAATTGTATTGATTAATTAATATTGTTGATTAAAAACTGACGTATATCATTATATTTAAATGTAGCATAACAGTCTGTTCTTTTATAAAAGAACGTTCGCTTGTTGTTCTTTAGAATTTTATAGAACAACTAATAAAATCAAAATTTTCCGTTTTTACATATATATATATATATTTAAAGAATGATTGTTATATCATAGTAACTCAGTAACTATATGGACACTTTGTGCGATTTCAAATAAATTTGTATACCCGGGTTTAAAGGGTTAATATCTATAAAGTACGCTTTATGTTTAGTCACGTGACCATTTTTAAATAAAAGAATAGTCTCTAAAGAAACGTTTATCGTGTATATTTTAAATATTGATCGATTTTTGTGTAATATTTTTAAAGAATTAAATTTTATACAATTTGAAAAAAACTGTTAATGATAAGAAATTCATGTAATTTTTAATTTGTACGTGCTTACATGTATGATTTGTTTCTTATTTTGTGTTATTCCGATTTTTAAAATAAAAAAATAGTGACTATATTTTCCAATTAAGAATTATATAGTGTTTTGATATGTATAAATCGTCCTACAATTAACGTATACATATATAGTCAGTACATTTCTAAGAAAAAAATGTTATGATAAATTTCATATAATTTACTTGATGAAGAAATATTAATCACGAAACTGCTAAAAATAGTTACTATATAGGAAGAAGAGGTGTCATTATAAGTATGGGATAATTTATGATTAAAAAAATATATTTGGGAAGTTATATTCAATTTTATTTAATGGTCAGACGGTCTAGACATTTTTTACAGTTGTAATGTAAATCTTTCCCACCATCAAAACTATTGAAATGTTTTATTTTCCTTCTAAGGAATTTATTATTATTATCATTTATTCCTAGTTAAGGTATATTTATAAATATATATTTATAAACTGTCTTCAAACTAGGGATAACATATTATTCAATAGTAAATTTCTGAATACCTGTGATATTCGAAAATCGTACAATTTTATAACACCTCATTTTATATTATTGATTATTCAAATCAGGTTGCCAAAATCATGAACTTCAGATATTTATTTGCAAGTTATAAACATTATCTTGGTATAAGCAGTACATGAGTGGAAAACATGGAAAACAGTTTTATTATATTCCCCGATATTGCAAATTATTTTCGTTTAATTTTTTACTGCCTTGTTTTTGTCTTGATAATATGGTTATTAAAACCTCGGATTTCGGTGCGGTGATTATTCAAAACAGAGTTTTTAAAGTGCAACGGAGGAAAGTAGTTTAAAACATCTCGCGGCAGCCTGTAAGCAAGAAAGTTCAAAGTGATTACCGACACTTTGTGCCATCACCTGGAATAGGAGCGATAGAGAGCCAATGATGGAAAAACTAAGATGATTATACTGTGATAACAAGTGGTTACAAATTGATGGGCGATGGATACACCCCTTCAAACACAAACATTCAATAGGATTGGAAAATATTAATCCTCACCCATGGCTGACTGTTTTTAAAAAAAAGAGAAAAAAAACAGAAAATATCTCTCTGAGTTCATCAATATACCAACAAATAAAATCGATTGTTGAAATTTTATTTATAATTTGATTATCCTCCCCTCCTAAGTCTTCAAGTCTTCAAAAGAATTTCCGAATTAAAGAAAGTGATACAAGCAAGAGATATAAATATCGGTTACATATTTGTATTTCATGGACCGTATATTTTCTGTGTATTATACAAGGTTTTTTATTAAGACAAATATAAGATTCCGTAAAATTAATATACTAATATAACAAATTTTTACATTATTTATTAAACAAATCCTTATAGTTCTAGATTAAAAAGTCCTGAAGATGTAATGTTTAATTAATTATGTCCTGTAGTCTATTTTTGAGCTCATTTTTGTTCTCCATTGCTGACAGTAAAAAACTTGAATCAGATCTAATTTAACATGGACATTGAAATTTAGTCTCATTTATATAATAAATATTTATTAAACGCTGAAACATTTCTCAAAAGCATTAGGAATTTATTTTTGGCTATGGACGAATTTTCCTAAAAAAATTATCGAAAGAAAAATGACTATGATGACGCAACAGAAAACATCCAACTGATTATTTAAATTGATATTATTCACTCTAATTTCTAACTTATTGAACATAATAAATACTCTATATAATTATCTATTGACATTTTATTTTTGAAAATAATTTACAAATATTCCTCATTTTATATGAGCTTTACTTTTTATTCCTATTTGTCCTAATTTTAAATACAATTTAATTGTTATTACACCGCGCGTTTTGAAAGTTAGCTCCCCTAAACTTATTAACAATAACATTTGCAAATAAAGTATTTTCTTCCTGACGAATCGAGACGCCTTTAAATAGATTTATAAACACAATTTTAGTTTTTTAATTCATTCCAAAATCTGGCTAATTTGGTAGTTTAGATTTATTTTCTTTTTATTCTCTTTATTTTCTTTTTTCTAATTAAGTTTTTCTCTGTATTTTTTCACATAAGCGGTCGATTATTAATTATAGAAAGAATATTAACATTTATTTCTCTACATGAGATGAGAGATACAAAGGAAGCCGCCAAAGAAAAGTTTTAAATATTCTTATTTTTTAAAGATAAACTGAACGATTTTTTATTATATACAAATTTAGAAAAATATTTTTAGAAAAATATATAATTTCAGTGAAATTATAAAAGAATGTATTAGTTTTTATTTGTGTCACATTTCAAGGAGTTTTTCATTTTTTAGTCCGGAATTATATTCTGAAAATTTTTGTAGAATAAAGAGGTAAAAAGGTTCATTCACATTAAATTTCTCAGCCTCACATTATCTAGCCAGAAATAACGGACAAACTATTCAACAGGATAAATTCGATTCTTCGAACCTTTATGAATGAAGTTTAAAAGTTAAAAGCGTACAAATATATATTATATATTGTAAAATCAATATACTTATTGATTATATTGTTAATGATTATATTAGGTCGTAGTCTTCAAGGATAAAGATAAATTCTCTGAATTGGGAAACTCGCTCTATATGAGTTGGTAGATCTCCGATGAGGATAAATATTTTTATTCTGAGACTGACGATGTTTACTATTTCTCTATTAGTGGTTAATTAGTCAAATTTGAAGTTTACGACGACGCACTGTTGTCGGTGTTTGTTGAGAATTATTTTCGGATGTTATGTCTACTCTTGATCTTTTTGATCACTTGCTTTTCTATCTCGAGAGCTTTTAAAACATAATAGAGGTTTTAGCAGTGGCACAGTATCCTATCAACTGTGCAGTTCCGAAAATTTCCTTTTGTTTAGATTAAGTTGAACAAAAGCTGGTCGAAGGAGTTTTGTGAAAAGTCTTTCGGAGAAATTTCGATATTTTTGAACATATTATTTATTTGTTTGGTTTGGTAATTATGCGATAAAAAAATTATGCTTCGCTTGAAAGGATGCGAAAAGGTTTCCAGAAGGTTAACTGTTGCCTTCGTTGAGTTTTTTTCGGGTTACAAATAACCTTCACCAAATAATCTAATTGAGTGTCACGACTGGGATTCGAACTCGGAAAATCCCGATCAGAAACCCACCATCTTACCCACTCGGCTACCGGCTGCTCTTTGGTCGTGTTGAGATGTGGAGCAGTTTTGAAACGACTATGACATTTTCTATATAGAAGTTCTTGTTATAGCGATGAATGTTAGATTTAAATTTCACGCATTGATTTAAGTATGACATAATAAGTACAAATTTTTATAATTTTACTATATTTACCCTAACAAAAATAGGAAACTAAAATAAATAATAATAATAGTACTTCTTAATTTTAAACAAAATATAATTTTTACTGTATTACAATCTGACAAATAAATTCAAGAAACATCAGATCCTGTAGGTAATATATTCGTAAATATTTAAAAAGATTTAACACTTTATCAGAGTTTAAATTTTATATATATTATTTAAAACGATAGTGAAAGGTGTTTCCGGGGTTGATAGATCGAGAAAGAATTAGACCGCTTTTTCGTATGTCACTAATGTTTACTGATACGATTCATTAACTAATCTATTAATACATTTTAGAAATATATTTTATAGAAACTATTTTGAAATTTTAAGAAAATAATCTGTTACTTGATAAGATATTACATTACTTTTCATGATTTCATACAATTGTCATATAAATTAAGGGATACTAAACATATTAGTAAGATCTTTAGCGTTCAAAATAGAGAGTTAATACTCTATAGATACTTACGGAACGAGAGATCATTACTAGATTAATATTATTAACAAAAGTATAACCTAGTCAAATGTTGGCTTTTGAAAGGAGTGTTATATCTGTTGCGATAATTATCATAACTAACAGGAACTGATGATTCAAGAAATGATTAGATAGTCGAGGTATTTAAAAAATTCTTATAACATCAAAAGTTAATTCAAATGAGCTTAATTTTATGTTCTAATATCTACATAATATTAGTTATATTATTAACTTCGTCGCATAAATTCTGCTTCCTTGATGAAATAAATATAGACACTCTCTTCACAAATTCATAATCTTCTTCATTGATTACTAATAATATAATCCCAGTTTATTAATACATTATCGAAATTGATTATTACATTCCCAGTGTAGGTACACTAGTACCACCCGCATAATATTTTAATAATAACTTTTGTCGGGCAAGATTTAGCTGTTAATATATTTCATAAAAACAAACTATATTTTATATCTAATATTAATCTTCAGATTATACATTTTTACGAGAATGTTTACTTAACATTCACAAATATAAAAAAAACTTAGCCAATATTATTTTTTAAATAGTTAACATGGTTTTGATTTGACTTCTCAACAATATGCAGGAGCGTATTTCTTTGTGCATGCCTTTATCGACCCCTTATATGCTTTACTTATATATATATATATGTACTGAGTTATTTCCTCTATTATTTCCCAACAAAACCGGCTGTTACACCTCCAGTAATTTTGAAGGACATTTTGCACGATCTGACTATCCTAAAAATATAATCACAGTGCGATTTGGTTACTTCACCAGTTAATATTCCTTCAAGCTAATACATATCCCCCTTTTGTTGTCATTTAGAAGTCTATTTAATCGGTATTATCAAAAGAGCATTGCTGTATTTCTTACACGTTTATATTTTCTGAAGTGCATTTTATACAGAAAGCGGTTTTTAATAAGATTATATAGTAAATTGCAACATAAAATTGTATAAAAAAATATCTGTGCTGAGTTCGTGCATTTATGAAGAATTATGACATAGATCTCCAAAACACTTCAAAAGCACTTCAATAATGTACATACAAAATTCACATTAATATTTATTTCATTCTACTTTTTCTACCACGGTTTCTACTTTCAACTGAAGTAAATTAAAATATAATTTATACAAATAAAATTATCAGATATATTTGATCGACTTTGCTGCGGTTAATTTCGTATTTATTATTTTGCATTTTCATAAGTAAGTATCCAATGATTTTTTTTTTATTATAAATTGAATTAAATTCAAATGTATTCTTACATTTCCACATGTTTTATACTTTTATTAATACACGAATAATAGGAAAAATAATTAATTAAAAACATTACCTAATTGTGATGGATGTACACACCAAATATAGGTTCAAATAAAAATATAAATAACGTGTATTATCATTTTGATTGAGGAATAATGAGTTAAACAATATCATCTCCTATACACAAATTAATCGTTTAGAATCTTTAATAAAATATAATATTATATTATAATATTCGAAGAATTTAAAAAAAGTCTTATCGAAAATATTTCGTTAATTTAATGACTACTTTTACTCATTAACCTTCATTTTGGATATTCTCATAAATATCCTTTTTTATAATTTTCGTTGTGCGGTTTAACATAAAACCCATTTCATCTTTGCTATACTTGATCTACAGACATACAATCAGTTTTGGACGATGCTGTTTTAGTCAGACAAAATAAAATGTGCAATGGGACCTATTTATCATTATAGTACTAATAAATAAACCGGAAATAATATTACTACAAGATGCGTGCACGGCTGCAAAGTATAAATAATTATTTGAAACGTACATCTACTTTATAGCTGAAAAAATTATTTAAAATTTTCTTTCAAGTCCAGGATTAGCTTACCATAAAGCAGAAAGCACTTAAATGTTAACACAAAATATATCCAATTTTCATAATAAGGCGTGGCTGGTAATTTTATGTTTGAAGAGAATAAAATCGTTTGGTTGTCTATATTTAATGAATGCTAGCTAGAATCTAAGGTGCACAAGGTAGGAGGAGGAAGGTTCCAATAGTTTTTATTATTTAGCCCATTTGCGTAAAAAGTAAGATTTTGAATTGTAAGAGAAGTCATTAAATGTATACAACAATTTTCCCACCTATAGATTATAATCTCTATATAAAACATCTATAAATAATGTCCTAAATTTGTTATTTCTACCAACATATATAAAAAGCTAAAAATAAAAAATGAATTTTTCGGTTAGTATGATAGTAAGAAAACTCTATTTTATGAAGCATGTTCACAAGTTGTTTTGTTTAAGTTGTTAATCTATAATATTAACAATTTATTAAACAGTAAACTCAAAATACTGTTAATTCGAAAATTGTACTTGTATATTAATATCAACTGGACACGTCCTCCTTTATATGAAACAAAATAAATCATTCCTCTGAGTTCCTTCTTTATCCTTATATATGTTTTATTGTTTTTATTTTTTTTAAACTTTTAAAATTAAAATATGTTCCTATACTGCTTTAAAGTGACGTTCAGAGTCAGTTATGCTACATACAAGAAATTATTAAGTGTAGGACTTTGTAAACTTTTACAAAGTTTTACAAGTGAATTGCTCACTTTTTAAATTAATTCTTAAAAAGCGTTTTGAGGAATAAAATTACTTCGATAATTCAAAGCGCAATTTTCGCTCATTTAATGAATATATATTTACTAAAAATACACTATCGATAAAGTGAATTAATTAAAATATATTATCGAAAATTTAGTCAGTTTTGATTACATTTGACCAGACACTCGGCCATCTTCCGGATATTCAAATGAAATGTATCCTCTATGTGTACATTTGATCTTATCTTGTTGCTTCCTGCTTCTGCCCAGAACATTAGTCAAAATATACTTTTTGCTCTGATTTGTGTTTATGGCAGTTGAAATGCATTTCTCAAATGTCTATAACTGTTCATTCAATTAAATTTCCCTCTGGAATAAAAAGATAAGATTTAACAGAAAAGATCTTAGCTATAACATTTTATCGAAAAATGATGATTTTCATTTCTTCTATTGGGAAATGTTTTTAGCAAGGAAGTAAAAATGGGAATAAGAAGTTATAACCAGGAACAAATACATTTTTTTCAGGAACAAGAAAAGCCAATGGTCCTGAGGTTGGAGCCTGGAAATCGACACGTGGCTGAGGCCATGATGGACTTTCTCCAGGCGTACAACTGGAATATGGCCGTTCTGATGGTTTCAAAGGCCATCCCGGATTACATCGACTTTGTCAAGGCGGTGAGAAGGGTGAAACAGGAGCGCGAAGAAAGTGACCATCCACGACACTTTAAGTAAGTTCTCATTTCAGACCGACAGGAAAACAGGAAATTTGTGTCATTTTGAAGTTAAGGTTATATGAATTAAGTTTGAAACACACCATATTTTGACTTTATAATATTACTATTCAAAAGTTAATGTTATAGTCGATCAGGAAGGATTTGTCTTATCTCTGTCTTATATCTTTTGAAAACACCAATTATACTTTATTTTAGATTTTTGTATAAATAAACTATAATTTTATTTAAATTTGAAAAAAATTGTAATCAACTTAAAAAGTTTCAATTTACCAAATTTTTCTAAAAAGAAAATTAAACCGATTATTTATCGAGATACACGTGCTTACAATATAAAAAATGTATTATGTAGAAACGTATTAAATTTTAATACACATAATGTAAAGAATAGTTAATTGTGAAGGTAAAATTGAGCTTTGATGGAGTCTGTATTGCCCATCTTAATATTGTGAGATCGTTAGCAACAGATTGTGGGTTTAAACCTCATCTCAGACAGTATATATATATTTCCCTACTGTAGAAAATTTCATATTTTATCTCAAAATGCTTTGGCTGTTTAATAGTAAATGGAAAATATGATTTGTGTTACATGATATACCTTTTGAATACGCAATCGACAATACATATATTATTAATTATAGTCGTGTTACAATATGAATATTTGTATAGATATGTGAATACTCGTGTAATCAAATCTTTCTATTTTGAAAAGATAATATTTAAAAATTATATTATTTATAGTTACAAAACGAGTATAAATAGTAACAAATATATTTCTTTACAAAATAAAAGCATATAAACACAATTTAATCAGATAACTATTATTAAGTCGGTATAGAAAAAAGGGCAAACACAACGTATATTACATAAAGGGGAGTATTAAGTTCCATAAAACAGAATGAAATATTCTTTACAGAAGTGAGTGTACGTCGGAACGCTTATTAATTAGTAATTATTGTGTAAACATTTTTATCACGGAAAACTATTCTTAATCCAAAAAAATTAGCAAACTTCTTTTTGCTGCAATGACGGATTAAAATATGTACATAAAAATATAAACAGAAAATTCAAAGTTAAAAAGTTATGTATATTATAGAATTAATTGATTATTATAACGGTATTTAATATTAAGGGTTAAAACATTGGTTATTCTATTTTAGATTTATTAAAATAATTCCGAAGTATTTATTAAAGTAGTTCCGAAGTAGAAACATAATTTGAATATTTTTAATTTGTGAAAGATAGAAAAACGAGTAAATCAAATATTTTCCAAAAAGGACGTGTTAAAATTCTTATAGGCTTTAGTATTGTAATTTTAAATTGAACAACAAAAAATTTATAAAATGAATTTATTAAACAGCACCAAAGCAGTAGTTAACTTAATTAAAACATATATGTTATGAAATTTTAAAATATGGGAATTACATTAACTCTTTAAATTCGGTTTCTGTTTGTGGAAATATATTTCTGTCTCCGAAAATATATAATCATTATACTTCAATTAGTAGACGTTTCTTCGACGTTTTTTTTATCGAAGGAACAATCATTTGGAATTTATTATGATTTTTAAAAACAAATATTATGTCAGCTAATCAACATTTATTTGTTATAGATAAAGACCCTCACTTTATTAATAATAATATAAACGAAAATAATTATATCTCAAACCTGGATTATAAGTCAAGGAGGACCTAAGAATTTATATCAAGGATCTATTGATTTTATTTTCTGGGGATGAGTTAAAAACATAGTTTACAAATATCGAAAAAGCAAAATAATGATTTAAAGAACGAAATTATGACATTTGAATATAATAGTTTCATTTAAGCCTTTTTGAACATTCTTGAGATCTCCCGATGTTAGAATATCCTTTGAACTAATTTTGACATTTAAATTAAAAAATTTACATTGGAGATATTATTTCTTCATAGATATTATTAAATCATTCAAAATATCTCTATATATTTCCCATCTATAGCTGTATATAATGTCTAAAATGCTTTTATTAGTTATTTTTTACCTTCTAGATTACAAATTACTCAAGAAATTATCTTTGATGGCCTTAAAACATTGGACGGACTTTATTCCTGCACGAAGGGCCAATGTGATCACATTTATCTCGAGTGCATTGAACGACTACTGGAAAAAAATGATCGTGTTGTTCTTCTCCATGCTAAGAGGTATTAGATAGTTTATACAGATTAAATATAATTAGTTATAAATTAAAACTATGGCGCATCCAATTTTTATTGTTGGAAAACTAAAAGTTGTTTACTTATGTTGTATATATAAACGGATCTACAACAAATAATAACATTCTGTATTAACTATAGTTTATATTAATTCGTGTATATTTCTAGAAGAAACCGTGATATAATGATGCAAAGATTTCTAATTAGTTAAAATGTGTCCATCGGAACAGTTAATCATTAGAATAATTTATACAAATTAAATAAATACGCAAATATCTAATAATTTTGTATAAACAATCTTTCATTAAATATTTATAAAATGAAAAAGAATGTTTAGAAAGAATGTGAGATAAAATATTTAAATGTAAATTAGAGTTAATCATATTTTTGGATTCTTTCAGAGTTTATTTTTATTTAAAAAACTTTAAAACTTTCATGTAGACCTAACGGGAACTTCTTCGTTTTTCATTCAAATTTTTTTGACGGCAACAACTAAATTTCTCAAACAGAGTTTTGAAGAATATAAAAAATACATGCTGCTGTTATAATTTGCATGAAATGTTCAAAAATGATTGTTCTCCGGATGTACATGTCTGAAAAAACCATTTGACTGAAATTAAAAAAAACAGAAAACAGGAAGTTGGCTCTTTTCTGACTGTATGAAAAGAAAAGAAATAATGACTATTTAATTTATTTTTGTAAAATTAAATTATTTCGAAGAAATATTGTCTACATTAGATAGTGTTCATATTAGACTTATGCAAAAAACAGGAAGAATTATTGAGGAATTATGATTTTTAAAAGAATTAAAATAAATTCTAGATTTTCAACTGAACATTTGATTAAATGGATTTGATCTCCATTTAGCTCTCAATATATCTCAATTGATCAAAGTGTAGTTTCGTTTATTTTTAAATGGAAGGGATACAAAATCAATAAATTCAAAAGAAAGTAGATCCAAGTATATGTTATAAAGTTGCATTTTCTGACATTATTTATATAATATTAGAAGGGTGTCATTGACTGATAACTTATAGTTTTCAAAAACTGACATCAAACCAGTTTAATAAGTTTTAATTTATATTTAGCATGGATTGTGTAAAAATGTATTATGGTCATTGTTTAATTTCTTGCAATTAATTGTATCCTGAACTAATTTTTTAGCCAAGCTTGAATATAACCAATCATTTTGGAATTTAAATGATCTATAAATAAAAATATAAATATATAATTTAATTATATAATATAAATTATATAATCATTCGAAATATAAATCAAATATATGTAACATTTAACAAAGATAATATTTTCTTGTATTTTTTGTGTAGAATTTGTTATTTTTTGAATAGTAACTGAATGGTAACTTTTTTAGACAAAAAAGAAGTTCAATGATTAATACTGTATAATAATATTCAAATTTTAAGCATACAAATGATATAATTTTACATACATAATTCTAATTCACCCAATTATACTTACACTACCAATTACTGTCGAAGCTGAAATATTTACTGGAATATCCTGACATAATGACATAATTTCACGACTTTTAAATATTTCTTGTCGGCTGCCATAAGAAAATCTTTTTCATAATGATGACTATACAAAATGAAATTTCCTTACATTATATTTACCATTACTAGAACTATTTGCCGCAAAACCAATGCAATATATTATGTAATATGTGTAATTTACAAAATGGTATATTTTTAAATCTGTATGTGCAACAAATTTTAAGTTATATTTTAATTATATTGGCCACTTTAGATTTTCCAAAATAATTAATTCAGAGCCCATTATATCTTTTAACAACTAGATTAATAAGTTGTGATTATTTTCCTATTACATAAAATTATATAAATTGTAAGAGACGTAACAGTAAAATAGTTAAACTTTTATATGTCTTAACCAAATGAATAAAAGTTTAGAAAATGATCCATCGTTTATGAAGAAAAATTTAGTCGACACTATATCTTTGCAAAATAAATTTCTGAACCCGGAAAATTAAATTAACAAAAAGATATTGGCACGGATTGTCTGGCTGTAACAGCAATAGTTGATATTGCACAAATTGATTATGTTGTAAATTATTCATATTAAAGCTATTTCACTTACTCAAATTTAGAGTTATCATCTATACCTGGATTATAGATTTCTGAGAATTTATTGTAATTATTTATTATATCTCCTTATGATCCCCTAAAAGCGGTGGCAACAAACACATTTATTGAGGGGAAAAAGGCCAGGAGGAAGTGAGACTCCAAGTATATCATAGGATTACAATACCGCATTACCAATGCGCATCAATAAAGTGTTCCCCGAGAAAATCTGTTATATTTCAAAGTTATAAGGGAAGAAAGGGGTCGAGCAAATTTGATTAGATGACATAAATAAAGTTAGCTATCGATTCCGCCAAGCCACACCTCAATCTTCCTTTCTAACAGAGCCAGTTGTATTCAAGTCAGTTTCAATTCACAATAATTGTGTGTCGGCGTCGCTACCAGGCAATCCACCTAGGCGCAGTTGGGACCACCCATTTTTAGATTGAATATTGAAAAAAAAATTCTGTATGAACTTTTGACAGAAATGCTTTCAGCAAAATTACAGATTTTTCACCATCAAAGAAATCAATTAAGAGACTATGGTGGTTAGATTTATGAGAACAATTTAAATCTATGGGGATAAATGAAGGTAATTCTTTATAATGCTAAACAAATTATCTTTATCGTATCAATACTGGTTTGGATGGGTACTCATTTATTAAGTTAAAGTTTATCTTTTATAAATTAAATCAAATATAATTAGTTATATATAATAAGAGACATTAAACAATATTTTGAAAACAAATCCATAAAATATAGAGGTGACTTTTGTTACGAGCAATCCTTTATAACTATAATATAAAACCCTGGTAATATTAATAAAAAAAATAATATTTCAAATTGTAAATCTTATAAAATCTATTAAAATCAATTAATTTTTTGTAGTATATCAAGTATAAAAGTAACTTGTATTTTAAATATTCCGGTAAAATACTTTAGACTTGCTATCTGATGATTTAAAACAAGCACATGCTTTTTCATAATTACTTTGAATATATTACTGGTATCGTTAGCCATCATGTGCGCGATTCTACCACTGAAGCCAAAGTTGATTTAAATAATTTAATGATGAAGAAAATTCATCCAAGGGAAATAAATATTAGAGAAATATAAGTATAGAACCTAAATATTATGTTTTTCGTTTTATTTCAAGAAAAAAACATCAAATATAAAGCAGAAATAGTTTTTCTTCTCTTGAAATTACTTCCATTTCGCCAAGAGGTAAATATGATCAACAAAGCATATCAAAATTATAACATTTTAATGCAATTTTACATTCAACGGTCTGAGCTAATTTTAAGCCATTTATTTCATCCTGCTTGGGTTCTTTCGTTTAATATCTACAGTTACCGATTTCAGTAACTGAATTAGACGCTGAAGTGTAGAGGAATATATTACCCACTTCTTCTGATTACGTTCATGAAGAAGTTTCTTATATTAAGCGATATAAGAAACAAAGACTGTTTCATGCTAGGTCGGGCATCTGCTCTATCGGAAGAAAGGCAGTCATATATTTAACGAATCTTACTTTCAAATTCCAGTCATTCGACTTCAGCAGTCTACACTTCAGGTATTTGTTAAATTGCAGCCAAACGGACAATAAGGAAAGAGAATGGACAAAACATTGACACTAGTTGTGTTTTATAGTTGGCAATAATTCAGAGATTCTTTCCCAGACAAATTTATTTAATTAGAAATATCTTTACTGCAGAAAAATGACAACCAATGTTTTAGTCAGATATTTTGAGAAGTTATATTTAATAAAATTCTCGGGAATAGAGATTATTATAAGGATTAGAAATAAATAAGAGATAAATATTAGAGATAAATAAAAATAATTAGATATAACTAATGATAAAGTTTTTGATATGTATTAAGGTAGAAATATGCTATAAAAAATACAAAGTAATTATATGATTAAAAATGTAGTAATTATTCAACTATATCTAATATTATTTTCCTATAATATATACATCATTTATGGGTAATAAATCGAATCTCTATGAAATGATAAATGCTGTCTTATTATTCTAAAATATGAAACAAAATGTGAACTAGTTGCATGGGCTTTGGAATTTGAACGCATTGAAAAAGCACGAAAAACATATTTTGAAAAGTTTCTTGAAGAGGCACCACCGCATTCTACTGTTCGACGATAGATAGACCGATTTTTAGAAACAGGGGAGATTAACAAGCGAAAGATATCAAAAAGATATCAAAAACTTCCCTCCGAAGAAGTTTTAAGATGCTTATTCAAACGACGAAGGTGTGAGTTCTGCATCAACAGTGATGGAGGACATGTTGAACATTTGATATACTTTTGTTGCGTGTTTTGTATATTTTATTATGATAAACTCATCAGTGTTAAACAATATTGTTTTAAATATATAATTTTAAAAAATAAGAATATATATTTGGGACAGTTTTTTGCATCGCCCCTCTGTATACTACTCCGATTATTATCATTACATCACATTTAGTTGGTGTGATGTTTTAGCAATACTTCTGTAAAAGTATTATTGATATTATGATATCATTAATTAATATCCATATTTTCAAAGTCAATTGATTATTTGAACTAAATAGAATGATTAATATAGGTACTACTAACTATTAAATTTATTAAAAAGTTTACAAGAAAATGACATAAAATTTGGAAAATATACATTTGACTTCATCTCGAAATTGTATACTTCGTTTTAAATAGGAAATGTAGTTGATTTTAACTTTAAAAATAAGATAATCTTTTAAAAGCCATTGAATAAGTTTTATATACATATACTATCAAATCAATATTAAATATGACATTAAAAATAATTCAAAATTTTGTTAAGTAAGCACATATATTTAAGAAATTTTCTTCCAATCATTGAGTAATCTGACAATAATTTCGTTGTTGTTTGCAGCATGGATATTCAATTGCTGCACAAAATAGCCACCCAAAAAGGACCAGAGTTCTCCAAAGTCTTTGGTCGAGAGTATGTGTGGTTACTAACCTCAACCAATCTCATGATACCCTCGCCCGCAATCGTGGACAGTGTGGAGGATTTCGCACCAAAAGGAGGTTTTATTGAGGGAGATGGAGTTCCAGGTTTATTTTGTAAGTGTTATTTACTCTATAAGATTATTGTAATAATCTTTTTGTTTTAGTAAGATAGACAGTATTTTAATTTAAAAATTTGAATATAATTAATAGTCAAATTTACATGTTAATTTGTAGTTATGTTTTTACAGTTTATTTCTATTATAATTATTAAAACTGACGAAAAGATCAAAATTGTTGCCTTTATGCATTTTTAAAAATATATTTTTTTTGTTGTTGTCCAAATCACATTTTGTACCCTTTGTCAGCTCTGGCCTACCCTCCTTTCACGGCTAACTTTGCTAATGAGCTGGACATTGCCGCCAGGATGTGGACTAACGCTATGAACCTGCTCATCGATGAAATGTTGCTTCAAGAAGGATTCAGTGTTAATCAAACAGTGAACAAACTTCAGCCCAGCTTTGATTGTCTGGACGACAACGACACCTTATTTTGGAACTGGGGCCACCGTCTTCATACGTAAGCATAGCTAGGAGAAGCAATGATGCGCTTCTTTCGTATATATAAATGCTAATGAACTAAAGTTTCGAGTTATTATGAAATATAAATAGCGAACAAATAAGAAAACTAAAGATCTACCAAGTTTAGAATATGAGTTTAGTGGAAAATTTATATAAAAATAATAATTATACTTTTTTAATATGGCGCAGTAGATGTCAGAGAGGCATTTGAATGATATATATACCAATATATAAACATGTGTCTATTACGATACAAAATTATTGCACGATAAATAAGCAATTACTTTATTTAAAAAGGTTTTTAGCATTGAATTAAATTCAGCATTGAATGTATTTCAAAATTTATTTATTCAAAATTAATGATTTGCAATTTTTTGAACAAAGTAAACCTAATGTTTAATATACGTCAGTCATTGTATACAAAAGAATACCTGGATGATCAATGACATATTTTTATTTGTCAGGATTTTTTTTTAAAAACTGAAGTAAAAGCATTATTTACTTGTATTTGGAAAGATAACAAGATTCAACAAGTGTGATTTTTATATACAAGAGGAAAACAGAACTGCGAAACCATCCAATATAAGTTTGTTGACGAAGTAAAAACTACAATCATCTAATTACAATGCAAGGATACCTTCCGTTCCATTATCCTGTAGATAACCTAACAACAAAGGTTTCCTAAATACCTCTTTGAAAATAAAAGATATGTCTTTCGTTTGAAGTCGTTATATAAAATAGAAATAATCTATATAACCACTTAATGAAATTTATTTTAAAATAGAATATATATAAATGCTTTAAGTTATTGATTATCGTATATATTTATATTGGTTTTACCTTTTGTTTTTGTTACAATAAAATATATATTTATTTATTAAAGTGTAAAGGATAATTTTACATTATAATATCAATTTAGTTTTAATTCATATGAATTAAAATTAGGAACTCATATGAATTAAAATTA
>JAUZNC010005018.1:0-19069 GCA_034780395.1 Vannuccia rotundouncinata | reverse complement strand
AAAATGCGGATAACATAAATAGAAAAATAAATTATTCATGAATAAGTCAGCATCAACTATAATTTTATACACGTTACCAGAGTGACAGATATTTATTGTTGAAAACACCAAATAAGATACTTTTTTAAAAGTTTTAAGATATGCACACAAATGCAATAAAAACGATTCAAAATATATATCCTTGTTAAATCATAAAAATTTGTATATTTAAAACATTATTGTTCAACACTGATGAGTTTATCAAAATAAAATATACAAAACACAACAAAAGTATAACAACTGTTCAACCTGACCTCCGTCATTGTTGATGCTGAACTCACACCTTCGTCTGAATAAAAATTCTGAAACATCTTCGGAGGGAAGTTTTTGATATCTTCCTCCTTCGCTTGTTAATGTTCCCTGTTTCTAAAAATCGGTTCATCCGTCGTCGAACAGTAGAATGTAGTTTTGTCTCTTCTAGAAACTTTTCAAAATATGTTTTCTTTGCTTTTTCAATGCATTCAAATGCCACAGGCCATCCAACCAGTTTACCTTTTTGTTCGATATTTGAGAATAATAAGACAGCATTGAAGAAAAAAGATTATTCATTTTAAATTAAATTAGAGTTTCTATTTTTACCCATAAATACTGTGTATATTCCATATAGAAATATTCGTAGACATTGAAGAATAATTTCTACATTTAAAATCATATATTTACTTTTGATCGTTTTTTGCATCACCCTGCATCACCCTATCACTTTACTTATTAACTATATCTATTACAAAAATACATTGATGAATTTAGTATAATATGATCGTCTGCTGCCTGAAACGAAAAGCATTCCTTTAACAGACAAACTACAATGTTTGGCATATACTATTTCATATTTACGTTTATGTAGCAGATATTGACAATTATAAACCATGTGTGACATTTCCAATTATATCTACATGTGTCGATAGTTGTCCCAGATATTTCCAAATAAAACATACCAACGAATACATTTTGATTCCACACCTATAGTTATGATTTTTTCTAATTTTCAAGTTGATATTTTTTAATAAAAGTACTGTGTTTGATATTAACTGATTGAACATTTTATTCATTTTTTAAAAAACAAATATGTTAAAACAATTGTTATATAAAATTATTATAGTTAATATTATTTCTATTATTACATGAATATTATATTATTTTTAAAGGCCAATTAGCTATCAAAAATAATAATTCAAATCAATTTATACCATTTAAAACACAATTCTCAACCTAAATTCCAACATTCTAACATGTAAGTACACATACTACAATCGTATAAAAGTATGAATACATAAGATATTTGATAATTTAACAATATTTCTAATTATTGTTTTACAACGGCTTCCCACAAAAAGCGATCAGAAATTTATTCAACCTTTCGCATTTTATTCAGACTTATGAAAACCAGTACAGTAATCAATAAAGATGGAGAATACATCGGATTTCAAGACGATGGATACAAAAATTCCTCAGAATTTCTAATTTTAAACACGCGCTATAAGAGCATGGAAAATGGGAAGACACGAAGTGATTGGGTTAAGGTATGAAATTAAATTATTTAAATCTCTGTGTCTTCTTTGATTATGCATGTGTAAAAGAAAATTTTTATTTAAATTATTTAAATTATTTAATTATTGATGTTTTTAAAACCTTAACAGATTTTATACGAAATGAATAATTTGAAATATTGCATTTTCGTTATTAAACAAATACTACCATATCTTTATAATTAGAAATAAAGTAAAATAATTTGTTTTGCAAATTAAATAATTGTTTTTATTAATAAAAATTATTAAGATTTATTTATTATTTTTGTTGAACAATTTTGTTATATTACGATTCCAATTTCAAATATATATATTTTACATACTACAGTTGATAGAAGTTCACATTTAAACAATAAAATTTTTTTATAATAATCTTTTGTATTGTAGGTCCTCATAAATTCTTGCTTAAACAAAAATTAGAAAAGTGATTCCGAATTTAATCAGTTAAACAGGCATCCACTGAGTGATCACAGACTCTCACAGCATCAGTATATATTTAATTTAATTACTAAACGAGAAAGATAAGAAATAGAAAAAGAGAAAGATAAAAAAATCACTCCCAAAATACTAATTAAATTATCCTTTTGAACCTCGTTCGGAAAATTACATACATATGTATGCTACCAGTTTGAAACTTTGCTTAGTTTAATTTCCGCCTGTTAGAAAGTAATAATAATGCCTTTCCATGCCTCTACTTGATGGTAGTTAAGGAGGTATAAGGAGGGGTTTTCGGAACCAATGATCTGCTTTGGAAAGCAGTGCCATATACATCCATCACGGACGAGATGTGATATGTATATACATTAAAGTATCTTAATTAGTAAGACGCTTCCCCTTGCTTCCCTAGGGGTGCTCAAAGTTAGGGATTGATTTCAAATGAGCAGATGAGAACTGGAACTAACTCTAAATTCAAACCAGATCTGTATAACTCGGCAGTTAGTTTGAAGGCTATACTGAGATACCCGGGGTAGTTTTTTTATGTTAATGTAGACATGTGTAAATAAATGTTTTAATGTATTGATTTCAGTAATAAAATAATAACGTTATTTTATAAACCAGATTTTATTGAAAGCCTTTCGGTAATCATTGTTCTCAAAATTTGTCTTGGTATATGTAAATAATCAAAGTTGATTTCCTATAAAGAATAAAAATCTAAATTCAATGTTTGCAGATTACCGCATTTACAAAGAGTCTCCCAAAATTAATTCCAAATGGCTTCTTTTTCTTTGTCAGTTTAAGTACTTATTTATTATACCTATTCTAAATAATGACCCCAATACAATCTAAATCCTTCTTCAGGTTGGTACTTGGAAGATGAGCAGCAAATACGAAAAGAAAACACATTTACAAATCGATGGTGTGACGTGGCCGGGCGGTGCAAACAAACCTCCCCTTGGCAGACCCCCAAAGTTTACGTTGCGTGTCGCAACTCTGAGCGAGAGGCCGTTTGTAATTTATGGAAAGAAGCACGAAGATGGAACCTGCGATGCTGGGGCGATTCCATGCCGCGTTATGGTCAACCGGAATGGATCATTTGGAAAGGTACTAAAGTAGAATTATTCATAAATTAAGCTTAATAATGTGATTTATTGTCACTAATGAGTCAAGAATAGTTTCAACAACTTGTAATATTAGGATTATTGTTGGTGACAAATTTAGAAGCACTTTTGAGATATTCTGAATCAGATTTTCAAATTAAAAATAATGGCGCATGTACAATAAAATTCTATTTATCACATAAATATTTCTAAAACCGTAAATTATTTTATTAAAATATATATATAGATCCATCTAAAAATATATTCAAACATGATTTTTATGCGCATATTTTTAAAACTACATTGCGCTATAATGTACTTAATTAACTTTTTAAATGATGTAAGGTCACCGCCTTTCTGCTCTCCGAGTTAAAACTCTTCACTGTATACCATCACCAACACAGAAAAATACAACATTTTTCATTCTTAAAACAAATTTATAAAGAATCTGTGCATAGTTTTTATTTATGAGTCTAAATAATTTTAGGAAAGTATTTCTTTTTTTAAAATCAACCTCTTCATTTATTTCGAAATCCAGTCATTTGACAGACCAAAGCCCGGTAGTGACGGAGTTGTGAATCGCGGTGATTACAGCAACATGACGAGCAACATGACGATGGCCTGCTGTGCCGGTCTCACAATGGATCTGCTCAATGAACTCATGAAGGATTTGAAATTCGATGTGGATCTTTTTGAAGTACCCGACAAACACCAAGGGGGTGGGACAGTAAGTTAATTCGGGACATATTTAAATATATATTAAACCTTCTTTAGATTAATTATCGTTTTGATCGTAAGACATTATTTATGAGATATGAAGCCTTCGTGAATGTTAAGGATTTCATCTAACAAGTTTTTTATTGAGCTTGCAAATTACTCATCAGATAAGATTGACGTAGTGAAATCCGTTTTAATGTGATTTTCAAAACTTTCCAGATTTGTGAGAAAATGTTTGATCATTTTTTTCGAAGAAGATGTACTTTACTATTTGTTTGATTTTAAACCATGCCAAAAATGAAAATTAATACAATTTATTAGTGTTCAAATTTTTTAGTATTTTTTACCGACGGTTTGTTCAAATAATGTTCTAATATTAAACTATTCTTATTGTAAAATATAACATTTTACCCTTAGAATATATTTTTTAAAAAATGTTTAATGTTTTTTGAATAATATTAAATTGTAAATATTTATATTTTAATTTTCAGAATTATTTATTTAAAACGATAATTTAATAACATAAAACGGGATATAAAATGACAAATATGTCACTCAAATATAATTTTGGCTTATCCTTTAAGGACGAAATTATAAACAAGTAATTACACTTATTGAAAAAGTATAAGTAATAGTTCACTGAACATAAACAAGTTCATTCACAATAAACTAAGAAATACGCCACGCGCTATAATTGGATTTTCCTTTATTAAAGAAAATAGAAATTTCGTTTATATAATGTTGGAGGTTTCATTGCATTGACGGAGAAATACGAAATATCTGTCCTATAAACATACAAACCGTGGCAACTTTATTCGAATCTGTTATAGAAAATAATTTAATATACATAATCTACTATTTTAAGGTTTATGTCAAATGTATTCCTCCATTCTATATTTTCCAGCCGGAACACAGTTGGAATGGGTTGGTAGAATCGCTTGTTGACGGAACCGCAGATATGGTTGTAACATCACTCAAAATAACACCAAATCGAACAAAATTAATTGATTTCACAGTTCCTTTTCAAGAAACTGGGATCACAATTATTGTTGCTCTGAGAGAAGGACGCATATCCCCAACAGCATTTTTAGGTAGTATTAAAAGTGTACTTAAATAAGCACTTTCAGAGATTCATTCTTTCAATGTAAACAGTAAAGCATGTAAACCTTTAAACATTAAATACTAGTTTTATTCAAGCTAGATTAGTCGCTTTAACCTTAAATAGTATAATTGAAATATTTCGCTTCGAAGTCACTTTGATTTTTTTAAATTGTCTCATTTCTTTTTCTGTCAGAGCCTTATGATTATCGATCATGGCTGGTGATCTTGCTCTTCAGCGTACACTGCTGTGGTACCGCCATCTTTATTTACGAATGGTTGAGCCCTCATGGTCTGGACCGCGGGAATGTTCCTCCAAGAGGTAAATACCACGCCACGTCATAAAGTTTATTTTTTTCAATACAATGATAATTGTTTGTAAAATTCATTTTAATCTAAATAAATATTATTAAGAAGTAAAATATTTTTTAACGAAAAATTATATGATATTCGACCAATTAGAATATAAAAAATTAATTTTATATAATTTTTTAACTAGATTTTAAAACAATTTTGTTTTAAGATAAAAAATTAAAATATATAAGAGAAAATTTAATTTGATGATATTATTATATAATACTGACAGTTTTAGTAAAATATTCCAGTGTAATTATTATTACGTTTTAACAACAGAAAATTGTCTTTTAATTAAAAACTTTAATAATATAAAATATAAAGCCAAACATTCCTTTCCTCTTTACCTATTTTCAGAGAAGAGCCACAATATAATAATAATAAAAATAATAATAAGTGTGTATTTGATTTTAAAGTACATAGGGGAGGCAATATCGATGGACAGTACAGTACAAGTATTTAAATATTAAAGTATGTTGATGCATGTATTCATTTTTCTAAATATACGAATTATGCTTGAAAGTATTGAATTTAGAGTTGTTAATTAATCCATCGTATACATATTTGTATTTCATACTTTTGCTTTTCTGTTAGAAATATAATATAAAATTATCTATACTTTTCCAAACTCATAAATCGTTATTTTTAAAATTTTATTTAGAAATTTAATTTGCTCCATCACAACAACTATAGCTAATGACGGCCTGAAGTTCAACAATCTAATTCATCGCCAATTCAGGCTGATTTATGGATCATATTAATTTATGCACAGACACAAACTAGCTTCATACTATATATCGTAAGCCAAATATTTTATAGTGATTAAACGAATTTTATCAGTCGCCATCAATCGATATGGAAAATAAAGTTTGTCCATCACAATCCCAACAGAGCGTCCAAACTTCTATTTTTTTTACTTTAGGTGTGATTTGCCACAATTCATTCTTCTCAACTTCTTAGAGCAGTCCGGTGAGAAAAAAAATCGAGAAAAGATTCCACTGAGCAACGTAGCAAATCTTTTTTATAACACAATTTGATTTCAGAAAAGGTTAAAGTCACCAAAGAAGTGAAGTAGTATTTTTCGACAGATGAATCAACCGATATGGAAGGCGTAGTAGCGCATAGGGAAATATTTATACTTTTTCAAAGTAATTAGTTTTATTATATTTTGCTGTATATTATGAATAGTTGATAATGATGGTTTGTTTATCTAACGCTCTGAGGCTTTATTTGCCTCTCTATAACTAACGTATTCATAATTTCCACTATTTTATTCACAGACAATTGACAATTTTTGATAAAAATGTAAAAGCTGAAAACATTTATTTTCTTAAAATCTTTTGAAATATATGAATAAATAAATATGTGTATTCTGAAAAATTTTATATTTACAACAAACGCGCAGATTAAATCATTATATTGTATTCATTAAAAGTTTATAATTTGAATAGACAAACTTTACAAAAAGGAATGTATAATGAGATAATAATATCGACGAATTATCAACGAAAAGACTAAATAGACAATTAAAAACATATTCTGATTTTGTATTCTGAAAAAATTATACATAGGCTGCAATTAATTGTTAGAGATTGAAGACATGAAGATATAGAGCTCTAATCATAGAGCTATAAAGTTAGGAAAAATTACGTCTGAAATTAAAATATTATCAGGATAATTAATTTAATTATTTGTTTAATCAAAGAATATTCATTTAGCTTTACTTGTCTGAAAACAATGCAACTAATCGCTTAGCAACAACATATCTGATTAAATTTTAATTTAATTATTTATTAATCGACGATATTTTACTTCAAAATAAAACTGATTTTACTTATATTTTTTTTAATTAATATTACAAGTCCATTATTTTATTGATTAAAATTTTTTATTTCTTTAATTTGTTTTACTCTATAGTATTTTACGAAGTTCTTATTTATAGTTACACATACGTAACAATATTTCCATTAGGCCATAAAAACGGCATTTTAGAATAGTTTTTAAAAAAATTAGAATCTATTATTTGACTATTTATTTTACAATATATCCAATATTTTAAAACTAACACATCTTATAAAGATTATGGAAAAATAAAACTTTGAAAGAGCTGATTTTTAAATGTAATAAGATTTGATTACATGACTAAAAAATAAAATTTATAGATGTCCACTTAATCAAATGTTCAAAATGACAGGCACACAACATTTCATTGAGAAGGCACCGTTTGTATCTCTCAATTTAGAAGCAGTTATCATTCCAATTATGATTTTGGCTCTCGATCACGTTTAATTATAAATCAATAATTAAATGTAATTGGGATATGTCCTTATATTTGGAAATTCAAAACTTATAATATTTTAACCAAATGTAAAAATTACGAAATATGGTTTATTTTAATACCATTTATTTAACGGTGCAGTAATTTGTCAAATTAAAAAAAATTATTATATTAATCTTAAAACATCAGCTCTGTTTTCTCTTTATAAACAGAATTTGAATAAAAATATTTATGTAACTTCGTTTTTAAATTATTTTAAATATATATATATATATAATTTCGGAACATCAATCGTATCATTTATTTAGAGCTGATAAAAAATCTGTTTACAAATCTTGTAAAAACAAATCTGAAAATTAGATATTAGTTGAAGGATTATAGTTTTTCATAAAGACGTATCCATTTAAAAAATTAAAATTACAATTAAGCGAATCGATAGTTAAATTATTTTTATATTACATTCAATGTTTGATCGATTCTATCTAAAATGTTTTTTTTTAAATAATTGAATATAATTAAAAGGAACTGAATATGTCTATAAAGTCTATATCATTGTTGGTAGTCAAACATTGTCAATATTAGAATTATTTAAAGTATATTTTGCATCTTTATTGTGTCAGTTCACGTTACTTTAACTAACTATATCTAAAAAGCTGAACTTGTTTAAGTTATAAATTCATTAATTATGCGAATTACAGATTTCAATTAAACAATTTTCTCATGTACGTAATTTCGGAAATAGTATTTCTTAACTTGAATCGTAAATTAATTTAATTTTTGTGACAACTTATATATTACATAATATAATCACCCCTCAGAATTACCTTACAACAATTACTAACCTATTTTTTAAACATTGTGTCGGTGTATAACCTAATAATTCTATAAAAAACAAAAACCTCATTTGTGAATTTGTTTCAATCTATTATAGAACATCGGTTTTCTTTGTTTCGGTCCCTCTGGTTAATATGGTCAATGCTGTTTGGAGCCGCGGTAAATGCCGATAATCCACGGGGTGTGGCCAGTCGATTTCTCGCGAGCATCTGGGCCCTCTTTGCCCTCGTATTCCTCGCCAGCTACACCGCTAATCTTGCTGCGTTTATGATAGCAGAAGAGGATTTTTATGATATCAAAGGGATAAAAGATTGGAAGGTATGAAATATTATAAATAAATAAAGTTTTAATTAGAAAATACCTCAAACCGGACAGTTAATCAGACTGCCGATATTTTTACTATAGAAGTTTCCAATGGCAATTATATCAAAGTTATCAAAAAATATATGAGAGGTTACTTACGAGATTTTTATTAATCTGTGAACTTCAAAGTATGCCAAATTCTTTCATTTTTGAAGTAATTCAATTGAAATAGCATTTTCGATTTTGTAAAAGGATAATTTAATTCTGAGGTATTTTCAGTTACAACAACCTTGGAATAACAAGCCTCCCTTCAGATATGCAACAGTACCTAATGGCGCCACCGAGGAAAACATCAAAATTAATTTCCCCATCATGGCTGATTATATGAAAGAATTCAACAAATCCACAGTTGATGAGGGCATCAAAGCACTTAAAGCCGGGTATGCTTCATGAATCTTATTTATGGAATGATTTATTAAATGTACATCAACGCTTTGAGCCTGTTTTTAAGGTTTTTTCAGATTTTTTATTTGATAATTTTGATAATAATAATATCAACATTAAAATGTGATGTGTATGTTTATTCATATTTACAAAAAATCACCATTTTTATAACAATTTGTTATTTACATAAAGTTGTTCGAATAGGTTTATATATAAATAAAAAGTGGACGTCAACTGAATTCAGTATTATTGAAAATTTCAAAGCATTCATAAAATATAGGTCAAAAAATCCATAAATGAACACATTTTTTAATGAGAATAAATACAGACCAAATACATATATTTGAAAATAAATGGCCCCAATTGATTTTTAATTAAGATAAATATATCTGTACGATTTGATTGGATTGATGGCAAAATAATCAACTAAAAATTAATTAATGTAGTTATTTAAATTCATTTATTTAAATATATTCAAATAAATGAATTAATAAAAAAAGTTTGTTTTTCCTAAAAAAATAATAATTTATTTTTCAAAAGTTATAAACCAGCTAAATTTGTTTATTAAAATAAAGTACTTAACGTAAAATATTATAAGCACCTTTTATTAAAAATATAAATAAAATGATATATTAACAAGTTAGTTCATCTATCATTAAAATTAGAATATATTAGAAATTCATTAATTTAATATAAAAATAAAAATTGATAAGGCATCTTATAGATCAATGTTGCTTGTCTTGAATGTAAAATTAATTACAGTGACGAAAATTGTAATGTATTCATATTTTCAGAGAGATCGATGCCTTTATCTATGACGCAAATGTTCTCGAGTACAAAGCGGCCCATGACGAGTCATGCAAGTTGCGAACTGTCAATAATTGGTTCGCCATGACCGGTTATGGTATTGCCTTTCCCAAGTTCTCAAAGTGGCGAAAGCCGTTCAATGAAAGAATTCTATTTTATCAAAAGCAGGGTATGCCAAGAAAAACTTAGTTATTAGGGTATAATCATGAAAATTGTATTTAAATCTGCGAAAATGATTTCGATAAATGTCTAAATTGATCAAAAATATGTTCTCTTTTCAGAGGTTTTACTTGATCAAGATTTATCTAGTTTTATATTATTAAACATATATAAAATTATTATTTAAAATAAAATAAAGGTTTAAGTTGTTCCGCAGAAGGTTTAAAATTTTTTAGAAAGTAGTTCTTCAAAATGGAAAGAACTATAGTAAATTTTTGTTTGTGAATTTATTAATGTTTATGCGTTGCATATGAACAAAAAAAACTTTAATTTTTAGTGTAGTATTATACTTTCTTTAAAAGAAACATTCTATGAAGTCAGTTATGAGCTCATTTAGTAATAATAAAACGTTATTTCTGATATATATTACAAATATTTCATATTTAATAGAAATGGTTCATATATAAAAGAATACATTAAAGAATTATTGACTCAATGATTATTCTAAGAAGTTGCGTAGATCAATTATTATAGGATTATAAAATATAGAAAGAATAGAAAACGACTCAGACAATTTGATATTATATTAGCATTAACACACAAATTCAAGAATTTTACAGGATAATTAATTAATTTTAAGGATATATTAAATAAACAAATTAATTAACTTTATAAATCGTTTATAGTCAGTATTCAATATAACAGCGTTCGTTTTCAAATTATTTTCTAGTTTGAATTTACAATTAAATCGGAAAAATACATTACAATTTTTTAATTAAAGTAGAAAATTACATCATTGAAATATTTAAAAAAACAAAAAATTCCAGTTAAAATTTTCTATTACAAATTTAAATTATTATATATAACAAGTTTGTTTGCAATGTGGCTTATTTAAAGTATTTTTTAATAATAAAAATAATTAAATAAATTAAAACACTCATTTAAATTACCAATATTCGTGTTTTAAAAGATATCTTATAAGCCGTTTTAATATATAAAATCCATTGTTAATATTATTGATACATTTTAGAAATGTATTATTTTAATAATTTCCTGAATTTTATATTTCCGGCAAATATCTCGGAAGATGTCAGAAATGATATATCGTTTCAGCAGTATACCAGTTTTATTAGTTAAACCTTTATCATTTCTGTTTAACTATTTTTATTATATGGTGCTTACAATGCATATCCTGGAAATTATTTACAATATAAAAATTCAATATAAAATTTTTGGTTGATGATTTTCTACAGTGCCCCCCCCCCCCGCAAGTCTTTGTCACAGAATGCAATAGAATTTTTGTAGTTTGAATATTTAATGACAATAATTTCAATGGTGACCCAATGAAAGATGAGACGAAATAGGACAAAACTACCAACTCAATTATTGAAAAAAATCAAGCTATGAGTATTGAAAAAGATGCGACGAATTAGGGATACCACGATCTAAAGTGTTATTCAATATGTGAAAGTGACTCCTGAGACACACTACATTTATGTTTAATTATGGATTATTTAGTATTAACAATCATTGCCGTGTTCGTTCATAAAAATACAAATTTGTATTCAGGTATTCTTCACCGATGGAAGAAGTTCTGGCTGGCCGGTGCTTGCAAGCAGACTGACGAGCTGGGAAACACAAATAAGACCCTGGGTGTTAAGAACTTCATTAGTGCCTTCATCCTCCTGCTGGGAGGGATCGTGCTGTGCACGATTTTGCTCATCTTGGAGCACTGCTTCTATCGTTACATGCGGCCAAAACTCTCCAAGTGGGACCGCTACGGCTGCTGTGGTCTCGTTAGCATTGTGAGTAATCTCTTATTCCTTATTATTGTATTCATTTCAATACTTAAGTCCGCTCTAGTTCATTACTCAAATTGGATGTTAAAAATGGAAAATTACAGTGAAATTTCATTAATTGCGTGAATATGAAAAAATGGTTGCGCAAGTTTTATTTATTTATTGACTCCATTTGCAAACGTTTATATCCAGTGAAGATGTAAATCAACTAATTATGAATACATTTAAGAAATTTTGTAAAATATTGAATGACGTTTTATGATATTTTTCAAAAGGTTATTTTATCCAGTATTTTAAAATTTCTTTCTATATTTATATCATTCTAAGACAATAAGTTCACTATATTATTAAGTTTCTTAAATTTCCTTTAAATTTATTTTATTCAATTATGATAACTATATAATGTTCATGAATTATACTGTTTTTTAGTAGTATATTATATTATATTGAATTTCAATTTTAACTATACACGTCTGTTATAAAAACTTTCTTCACATATACATTATAGTGCTGTTTTATTCATTTATATTATATCATTAAATGGAATAAATACTTCATAATAACTTCAAACTCTGAATTTATTTAAATATTCTTCCTTGTAGAGTTTCTCAGAGGTAATGTATTTCAACGTTCTATGCTTCATTTGAATAAAAGTAGCAAAGCATTAAAATAGGAAACATGCTTTTATTTGATATATTTCATATAGCTATCAGTATTAGTTTTAGAAATATTTTATTTAATAAGGGTTGCTTTTAATAAAATCTGCTATTCTGTACACGGTTAGCTTTTAGCCTTCTATTTCATAGTTCTATTCTCTGTTTATCTTAATTTTAAAACAATCACAGCATTTACAGAAAAATAAACCAATTTTCTATTTACAAATTATGCCGACAATACCTTTTACATTTAATATACTTTATTTAACTTTTTGTAATTTTCAAAATTATTACTTTTTTACAAATAATACAAATTATAGTATTACAGCTTATAGTAGTAAGTACATATAGTTAAAACCCAGTCATAATATGTCAAATCTTAATCTATAATATCAACCCATTTCTCGTAACAAGAGGTCCGGACTTCCCCTACATACATATTTCCATTTTTGTTAAGTATTAAAAATATTTCTGAAATTTCATTACAAAAATAATTTATATTTAAAGTTAAAATGGTGGATTTAACTAACTCAAATTTTAATATAAGGGGTCCAAAAAATCATAACTACAGTGCTTCAGTAGTTGAGAGGGCCCTTTATAAGAATTATTCATAAGCGGAAGTGATAACTAATAGAAGATTGAGTCCCTTTGGGAACTTAGAACCCCAGTGGTGAGAGGACTCGACTAGTGCAAATAATTTATCTATAAAATGAAGCGATGAGCTTAGCTTGGACACCCATGCATGTTAGGTAGACATCTGAAATCCCTACTAATTAACTGAGGAACCATCCATGGAACTCCGCTCCAGTATTTAGGACCTATACAGGCACTTGCATTCTTTATCAAGACTGATGGCATATTTATAAATATCTTTAACCCTGATGTTGAAAACAGCATGAAGATAAATCACGTTTTGGTTTTAGTTGTTTGAAACCATGACCCTAACCTCCTCAACATAACATTAACACACCGAAATGTTTATCAATATAAAGGAACTTTAATTAAACGGAACACAATTAAAATTATTGTTGTCTTCAGGGTGTCTATAAAAAGTCACACAAAATTTAATAAATCTATTTGCAATAATAAATAAATATATTTTACTTTCTTTAGAAATTATGAATACCATGTCGTTCTTTTTATGAGATTTTTTTTGATGACTAAATTGCTGAATTCAGATAACTTTGTCATGAGCACTCCGGGAAATATCATATTGACAAATAGCAGCATAATGCTCTGATGACATTTTCGTGGACTTTTATCTGACTTTACAATGTACGTCTTATAGCAAAAGACTTCATTCAAAATCCACATTTATGAATTAATTATAAATTATATTTGATTGAAATATCAATATATCTTCACTAATATTAATTTATTCTGATCAAAAAATAAAAGCATACAAAATTAAGATTATTTCTAAACAAAGTCCATCGAAGTAATCTCATCTTTGGTCGGTGTTGTTAAATGTAGTAGATGGATCAAGTTATCTTTATATTTTGGTTAAACACTTGTATGTAATTGTATTTTTCTGTATCCGAAAAATGTAGAAGGGCAAATTACTTATTGTTTACTTTGATTCATAGTGAAAACTCGTAAATATTAATAAATCGTCAACAAAAAAACTCTTATTGAAAGAAAACTCCTTTAAGAACATAATCGTATCGAAAAAGTTATAATCAAAAACTTTTATTTGATTTTTAATTTAAAACTATATATAACTTTGAAGAACTTCAAATGACAAACCTTTACAAATTATAAGAAATGGACATAATATAATATATCACATAGTTGTCAATAAATATAAAAATATGGAACAGTTAGTTGTGAATAAAACTGTTACAGTGAAATACGATTGAGTTTAAAACACAAAAAATTCATAAACGACTTTTTAACTTTGAGTTTATATTTCACATGTTTTTAAATACGATTATTTAAATACGAGTTTATATATACGAGAATTTCATAGAAAAAATAGGTATTTCAATGTTTTCTTAAATAAAAATTTTTACCTGGAAACCCATTTATTTCACCTATAAACTATTTAAATGAAGACAATGTATGATTGTAATCTATTGCTTTTAAAAATTGCATTAATATTTTATTAATAAAAAGTCTTTAAAGAGCTAGCCGGTCCCATTCCGATTTCTAAATTGAATGGTCTTACTGTTGTAATAGAGCATGGGACAGCTGTTGTCCTTTGAGCAGTCGGTAAATCAAACGGTGGACCTCATCAAGCACCACAAGTGTCGCAATGCCATCTGCGAGACACAACTGTGGAAGTTGCGTCATGAACTGGAGGTGGCTCGACGAAAGATAAAAAAGTTGGAGTCCACTTTGGGCAAAATGTCCGCTTTAACCTCCTCCACGTCATCAAACAACAAGAAGTGAGTTCCAGGTCTATACCATTCAAAGAGTCAGACAACTGGGCATCTGATGCATTTTATAATGTTTAAATAGTTTTTTTTCTCGAAAATATTATCCAAGGATTTTTATGCTCTTATAGGCCCTGATGAGCACAACTAAATAATCCAAGCTTGTTGACTCAGAGGAAATATCGTGGTAACTTCACATTAATTTATTTAGTTATTAATTTATAATAAAAGGTTTTGTTTCTATTTGGATTGTACACTAAACATAATTTCTATACAATCGTATTTTATCTTTCATGTTAATAAGTTATATTTATTTATATTATATTTAAAACGTTGTGATATTCCACTATTAGTAACTTAAAAACTAAATAAACTGCAAGAAATGTTATTATTGTTTATAATTGCATTCATTTTTACACAATTGGAACAATTTGAACTTATTTATACATATGTATATACTTACAAATTTAAAAAATTTGAGTGACAAGTTCATTGATATGTTTACGGTAAAAATACTTACGAGTCGTTTACAGAATATATAAAATTATCTAAATTACAGATTATTGTCAATTTCTTCGACAACCACTTCACAAAGCAAGTCAGACCCCCGAGAAAACCCATCCCATACCGCTGTTGATATAGCTCGTCTTCCTGAATATAACCCCTCCTCGCATATTACAACAACCCCTCGGGATACAATATCAGACCCCTCAAACAATCAATATGTAAAAGATGATAAAGATCTATGATTATTAATAAATAATTAAAAAACAAACATTGTAAATAATGCAAAAGTTAAACATTGCACATTATATGATTATTTTTAAAATTTCGTTTCTTAAAAATTGTTTTTTTTGGAAGAAAGTTCAAAGTAATAATTGCGTTTTTTAATAATTTTAATTTCACACTATACTAAAAGTTTTAAAAGATTTGCAATAATTCAGTTTTAAATTTCTTTCTAGATTCAGCCACATTATAATTCGGTTAATTGCTTGAAACAAGAAGGAAAGGAAACAGAAGATACACTTAAAATCGAGTAAAAATTGCCTCAATAAAAAACTGTTGTCTATTTTTGACGAAATACGTATACAATTCAAAATATTTTATATCTTTTAGATTTTTGTCTCGCTCAATGACTAGCCCTCCTAATTCTCCTCCTTCGTATTATTCATCTCAACATAATAAACCTAATCCTGATCAGAAGTTGAACGATCTGTCCTCCAATCAAGATATTGAGGATATTGCTAACATCCGACGGTATGTCCCTTTATCCAATGAAGCTCAAACTGGTCCGACCAATACTAGGGTTAACTTAGTTGTGTCCGCGTCATCAACTGGCCAATCAGAAACAACGGTACACACGCCATCAGCCAATGATATCAAGGATGGGCAGTGTTCAAATCAAAACATTCTTCGATCAAAGGAATCATCCTCGTCTCTTAGGAAACTTAATAAAAGGAAGCAAGCCGGTTCAGGTCCTTCCCCTTCATCATTCAAGGATAAATCTCGACGAGGAGATGATAAACGTAATGAGGATAGTCAGTCTACTGTACCGTTGTTGACAAAAGCGTCATCCCAACAAATTGTATACATTGAAAAAGAATCTGTACTTTAAATAAAGTTTTAAAATTAAATAATGCCTATCAATTTGATTGGTTTCAACATTATAAATTGCATTTCAATCAAATTAACAACATATGTCTTTAAAAATTTTGGTCTAGATAGTTTTTATTAAATAATTGAAGACATAGAGCCTTTCTTTACAATTTATTATAATACATAAAAAATTAATTAATATTCATTAATACGAGAAGAATAACAAGAAGAAGGTAAACGAATAGGTTCACTGACAGTTGTTTAATAAGTAAACAAAAATTTTTCGGACTTATTTATCAATGCTTATAGCGACATTGGAAACTTCTTTCCTATTTCCATTGATAAAGATTTCCGAATATTTTGCTTAATTACTAAACAACTGCGTGTACCCATTAATTTACCTTCATATTCTAATTTTTGAATTTGGTATGAAAAAATCAACGAAATATTCATATTTATTCAACAAAACAATTCTTTTCACAAAATATTCGGTTAATTGTGAAATCAAGATAAATTAATGTTTGATGATTATTTTAAAAGAAAATACATTGCATGATTTTTTGAAAATATATTATTAAAACTATGTCATGAATTCGCTTTCTAAAATAAAATTATTTTCAAAAGGAAAATATTTATATTCAATAAATTTAAATAGCCTAGACTATTTTTGTTTCAGACTTATTAGAAGTAAATACATTTTTTTTAATTTCATACTTTATTTACTTTATTCAATAAAGACCCTTTTGATGATGTTTACATCCTTTTTCAAAAAATGGAGTTTTGTGAATATTTTTTCTATTTAATAAAATACAATTATTTGTTTTATCAAATATTAATATTTCAATATTCATAGTAATTAATATAATTTAGTAATATGTTATATAACTTAATAATATATTAATTTGTCCTAATCAAAAGTATTATTAAAATTGTACGCATATTTTTCTTTAGAAATTAAAATATATCTCGACGAAAAAAATGGTTTGGTTGGTTCAAAATTAAAATTAATTTTTACAATTGTGTCCATGTGTAAATATTATACCTTCTGTAAAATACTCGAAATGTTAACTTTATTGATCTGATTTATGATAGGTACCTATTAAATGTAATATTGTTCTAAGCATAAAATAATATTCTATGAGTTTAATAATTTTTTTGATGAGACATTTAAGGTATATTTAAACATTACAATAATGGACAATTTGATATATTTATTCATATTGTATACTTTCAATGAACTACTAATATCTTCTTTCAAGCCATTCCAACATATTAGTACTAATTATGTATAGTTCTATTGTGTAATTTTAAAAACGTTTTAATTATTACAGCTGTCTATACTTCATGTATATCATATCTATATATATATATATAGTGTATCTATAAACCTGAAATAATTAAAAGTTAAAAAACTATAATTATCAGTTTGTATTTCAAATTATGTATATATTTAAATTTAACACATTAACAAATATAATTTTTAATATCTTAAAATATTTTTTAATGATTATTTAAGATTTAACATTATTGATCTTATTTAAAGTTTTAATCATCAAACATCTTTACAAAAATAAAATCGATATTCATACTATGTTAGGTACTAATTATGATATGCTATATTCAACAATACTTAAGTGATTATACAAAATGTTGAACTTATAATTTAACATTTGCAAAAAATTCACGATTATTTTTCTATAATAGTTTAGTAGTATTTGTTAAATAAAGTATCTTAATTTTTATTGAACTTATAGTCATTGTTAATTTTATATTTTATAACAAAAATACATAAAATAACGTTTCAAGTTCACAAGAACCGAATTAAGGAAACCTATACCACCTAGATAAATATGACTATTTAAGATTTATTATGTAAGCTTCAATAGTTACCGAGGTCCATCATAAGCTTCTAATATATAAAATTCTAGTTTTACAAAAAAGATTATTATGGATTTACAAAATGTTTTATATACTTATATAAGGTCTACTAGTATATAAAGAGAGGATAATTTGTAATCAATAAAATAATAATTAGCCTCCATAAAAATATAGTAATTGAATATTATACTGAGCGTAAATATTTTATGTTTATTGAATTGTATCTATATTTTTTTTGTAAATCATCCGCCATATTGGATTAAAATACCAAATATATATTACATTAAATAAAACAACAAAAATTATCGTATTTTTGATTTATAAACTTACTATAAACTCTCTTTGTTCAGATAAAACTAATAATTTTACTAAAAAACTAGAATATTTGCTAAAAAGTAATGAAATCTTCCGATTTATAAAATTTATATCATAAAAATTAGTAAAGATTTTCTTCAATGTATAATAAAAACAATATTGTAGTTAGAAATAAGCAAATAAACACTAAAATTATGTTCTTATAAGATAGTAAATATATCCAATAGTTGTTCTATTCCAATAGGTATAATTATTGGAGTTGCTTTATCTAAGATAAAAACGAAGGTCCCACCGAGATTCGAACTCGGGTCGCAGGATTCAGAGTCCTGAGTGCTAACCGCTACACCATGGAA
>JAUZNC010005007.1:0-28681 GCA_034780395.1 Vannuccia rotundouncinata | reverse complement strand
TATGATCCTTGCTTCCTCGTCACTGTCAAACCGAAAGTGCCGTGCGGATACAAGTGGGTTTTTGTTGTGGTCTTTTCAGTAGGAAAATAGAGAACAATAATTAGTAACTAGACACTCTAAATCAAACTATGTAAATAAGCAGAAAATATCTGTGAATATAGAAAATTTACATATTAAGAATGTAAAATTACTATTCTGTTAATTTACATATTGCCATTAAAGTAAATAAACAGAGTATTACTAAATAATTCTGTAAATTTACATAATTTTTTAGCTAAGTGTGTAAATATGTGTAATTCAATATCAATTAAATTAACATAATTTGATTTATAGTATACTATTTTAATTTAACATCCTTTTCTAGGAAGGTTATGGATTTCTTTATTATTGTTTAAAACTGTTTATTTCTTATCGAAAGTTGTTTAAATATATCTCGAATCGAGTTTAGCCTTTTCGCAATCAATAATTGCTAAATGCTGTAGTAAGCGAAGTATCTATTTTTGAGAAACAATAATTTTAAATGCTATTTATTATTAAATCGCGCGCAGATATAACTTCCGACAGCCCTTCCTGCCCCAGGCAGGCCTGGTGTATGTGCGCGGATGTGAGATTGAGGGTTTAGTGGATCTGGAAGGGAAGGTGATTACCGAGGAAGAACGGGCGGCATCTCTCTCGGCTGTCCAGGCCGCTGGAGATCTGAGGACTTGGCGAGTGAAGTTGGACCCTTGTCAGTACCAGTTGGACATGGAGAGGACAACTGCCTCTCTGAAGGAGGATGCGGGCGGCGGGGAGGATGTCTATGACACCTTCAATATCATGCTTAGAAGAAAGCCCAAGGAGAACAACTTCAAGGCTGTCTTAGAGACCATAAGGTGACTATTTTAATTTGTAGAATAAAATCGTCAGTATACTACAAACTAAAACATTTATATTGAAATTATAAAACTGTAGGCTTCAGGGATCGGATACTTTCGCAAATTCGTGAACTTTTATTGGGCAGATAGTGTTCTGATAAGATCCTTTAGAAATATTTCGTCGAATTTTAATTCCTTGTCTTATAGATTTTTTTATTTAAGCTTCCATGTTAGATTTTAACAACAATTAATCAAATATTTTGTTTTGGTGTCTTTAAATATACCTTGAAAGGGATTAATTCTTTGTCCCATAGTTTTAATTTATGATTTTTTTGTATCAGTCTCTGTGTTTATACACACTGCTTTTTTTGTTCGATTTCTGTGTTTTGCGTTTTTTAATAGATTATCAACGGTTTTTCAAAATCATGATATTAAATAAATTACTTCCAGTTTTATATTTTATTGTTGTATTTTCACTCTGTTGTACTTATCACATGATTATAATCAACAAAACCTTCAATAGTGAAGACAAAGCTATCCAAAAGTTACTCTCATGCATTGCTGATTTACACCCCCATAATTATTATACTATAGTTACATCACTATAGTTGTTAATAACTACTATAAATAATATTAATAAATATTTAGATAAAAATACTTATTGTATTAAGATTACTAATATTATTTTATCGCATTAAGTTGTTATATTATCATGAAGTGTGTTTTACATAAAGCAATGTTTCTCATTAAAGGTTTACTAAGCTAACATTTAGCTATAGGCGATTAAATCGATGATGAACGAAACCAACACACTAATCAATTTAATTTGTTTATTATTATTAAAATAATTCCTAACTTTCCTGACCAATTCATGGCAAGAAGAATACAAAATTGGATGTACTATGATTAAAATTAATTTCAAAAGCTTTAGTTAGGAATAATACATTTGTCATTATGAAACCTGATAAAGGCGGCTTCAAAAACACGTCAGATTTTAATACCAGTGACCGAAGAAAAATCAATAGATAAGCTAAAGCTAGTATGTACAATGTACAGCAAGGGCATTATTGATATTATATTTAGGAATAGCAGACTTGTGTTACTATTTTGATATGCAGGCACTTTTAAACAAAAAGTTTTTAACCCTATTTTCCAAAAATGTATACGTTTCAATGCTGAACAATCTTGCTGATCCGAGACCATAATTTCGGGCGTATAAATTAGTTTTGGTACACTTACGGTACGAACGTGTTGTTAGTCTATAAAAATAATTCCCAATTACAAAAGAATATTGGCAATTGATTGTCTACTTCTCTCTAATAATGCAGAGACTTGATGAACACTCGGTGTGTGGTTCCTGAGTGGTTGCACGACCTCCTTCTCGGCTATGAAGACCCCTCGTCTGCACATTACTCCAGCCTCAAGGAGTCTTACCAGCCGCGCCAGGACTGGAAAGACACGTTTCTTGATGCTAAGCATGTCAAAGAGAGTTTTCCACAATACCAAGTGGAGCTGGTGGACAAGAGGAACAAGTTTTGTCATATAAATCAAGGTATGCAGGCACAACTCTAGTCAATCAATTAGCATTTAGGTACCAATCAATATTTACAACTCCTTTACAGGGGGCTCCACTGGACCACCGCCTCCCCCCTATCGCCTCAAATTTCCTGACTGTAAAACGGACCCCACATTCGATTCGAGAAGCGTAGCGGAACAGCCCCCTATCCTCACAGTCGAGGCATATTCGCCCCCCTTCCGACCCCCTCAATTGGAGTCAGCGGTAGGGACTGTGAGCAAAGGAAACTCTGTTCGCTTCACTCCTACCCAAGTGGAAGCAATACGAGCTGGTATGCAGCCTGGTCTGACCTTGGTTGTGGGCCCCCCTGGTACGGGCAAGACGGATGTTGCCGTACAAATTATCCACAATATCTACCACAATTACCCTAACCAGAGGTGAGATAATGACTTATTGAGGGATGCCGATTATTGTAATTAACCGATGTCAATGGTTGCAGGACGCTAATTGTCACCCATTCGAATCAAGCTCTGAATCAGCTTTTTGAGAAGATCATGGCCTTGAATATCAACGAACGCCACCTCTTACGAATGGGGCATGGAGAGGAAGGTCTGGATACGGATAAGGACTTCTCGCGTTATGGACGTGTCAATTACGTGCTGGCTAGAAGGTTGCACCTGCTGGCTGAAGTTGACCGATTGGCAGCATGTTTGGGAGAGACTGTGGGTGTTTCCACGGCAGAGGGTAAGTGGTTATACCTTATTTCTTGATTATGCATGTAAGTTTTTCTAATTTTGTTTTGTAGAGAAGGGTTAACTTTTTCAGGTATGCGTATAAATTTCGGATTTATTAAATATTCAGTGGTGGTACACCCAGCGTTATTTCCCAGATTTTGAGCGTTATTATTCACATCTCAACGTTATTTAATTTCTGTAGGTGTGAAAATGTTATATAAGTAAATATTGCTGTTCAGTCAGTGGGTATGTGTGACATTTGACAATAATAGAATCTATGTACTGAATCTCCGAGGCTTCTATTCAAAACTAGCTACAAATTTGTCATTTAAAAACAAGATTTGGACGCGCGTCTTTTTACCAATTCTATAAAATTCTTGAGCACTCGTTTGGAATAAGAATGCTATCGAACGCGCATTGTACAAATCGGCAGAGGATGCTGCAAAACTGAAGCGTAGTTCAGTATCAACATCTTTACTTTAATCACTGCGAAAAATCCTAATGAAGAAACAACACTGTATTATTTTCGTAACATTGACATTTTGACACTTGCTCTATGATCAGTTATTTTAATCAGAAATTACCTACTTTCTCTTCAGCGTTTTTAATTTATGACAGGAGCGTACCACCACTGAATATTATAAAATATCAGAAAATGATGAACTGAAACCTAATAATGAAGGTATTCGTGGAAGGAGATTGGGTTATGAAAACATATCTGTTTAAAATATGCCGGTTTGTGTCTATGGTTGTTACACGTCATAGTGTTAATTTTTTACTTTTCTTTCTTTTTCATTAAGAATTAAAAGGTAAAAAGAAGGAGTCGAAGGAAAAGGAAGACGACTCAATGCCGACCTACACGAGTGAAACAGCGCAGCACTTTTTCCTGCACATTGTTCTAGCGAGGTGGGAAGCCTTCCTAGCCAAGATGACACTGAATGAAGAGGCGCCTCAATATGATCCCACTTTCATTCGACAGAATTTCCCCTTTATGGACTTCTTCATGGGCGGCAGCAACACCGTCACCACACAACTCTTCCCCGTAAGACAGTCTCTATAGGCAACGTGGGTGTGTGGATCCTCTAATTCATCTTTCTTTCTGATCTCCTGAAGGGCACGAGCATGGAAGAGGACGTTGCAATTGCCCAGTCGTGCTTCATGCATTTGGAGAGTCTGTTTTCTCAGCTCGACGAATTCCGTGCTTTTGAGTTGATGCGCACGGGTGTAGAACGGTCCAACTACTTGTTGGTGCAGGAGGCTAAAATCATCGCCATGACCTGCACACACGCGGCCTTGCGACGCCGGGATCTAGTGGAACTGGGCTTCACCTACGACAACATTCTCATGGAAGAGGCGGCCCAGATCCTGGAAATTGAAACCTTCATTCCGTTACTCCTGCAGAATCCAGATCTCTCCAATCTCAACCGACTCAAGCGGTGGGTTATGATTGGCGACCATCATCAACTCCCGCCCGTGGTGAAGAACATGGCCTTCCAGAACCTCTGCAACATGGGCCAGTCTCTGTTCTCCAGGCTGGTCAAATTGGGAGTCCCAGTGGTCCAGTTGGATGCCCAGGGCCGGGCCAGACCGAGCCTCGCTCGTCTTTACAGTTGGCGCTATGACAAATTGGAGGACCTTCCTCATGTTGCCAACAGACCAGAGTTCAAGAGAGAGAATCCCGGCTTCGCCTACAATTATCAAATCATTGATGTTCAGGACTTCGAGGTACTGCTAACTACTGATTCCCTTCATTTGTGAAATCTAACTATTAGTGTAGGCATATTTGTAATTTCGTGTTTTTTCTGTTAATAGAAAAATCTCACTTGATTTTGTAAGAAGGTATCATAAGCTTTAAAAAAATAGGAGGGCATTTTTTCTGGACATTTTAAAATTATCAAATCCAAGATGGCGTCCAAAATGGCTGCCAATCACTAATAATGCAATATTTTCGGAAATCCATGTTAGAAAATTACAAATAAAGTGTCTACACATATGTTTTCTGAGACAAGGAATCTAATGAATTCATTAATGTATAATTTAAACATATGTGTAGACACTTTATTTGTAATTTCATAACATGGATTTCCGAAAATATTGCATTATTAGTGATTAGCAGCCATTTTGGACGCCATCTTGGATTTGACAATTTTAAAATGTTTTAAAAAAATGCCCCCCTATTTTTTTAAAGCTTATGATACCTTCTTACAAAATCAAGGGAGTTTTTGCTATTAACAAAAAAACACGTAATCTAAAATTAAAAAATCGTACAAATATATCTACACTATATTGTGCAACCATTCTATTTTATTTGTGTAAAAACAAATTGCAGGGTGTCGGGGAATCAGAGCCAAGTCCCTACTTCTACCAGAACCTTGCTGAAGCTGAATATCTGGTCAATGTGTACATGTACATGCGTCTCCTTGGATACCCAGCGGATCGAATCTCCATCATTACCACCTACAATGGCCAGAAGCATCTCATTCGGGACGTTATCGCCAATCGATGCGCTAATAACCCGCTAATTGGCCAGCCAAGCAAGGTCACCACTGTGGATCGATTTCAGGTAATATTAACTAATAATTGTAAAGTATAAACTCGAAAGTAACCTGTCTTCGCCTTCGTCCAGGGTCAACAAAACGACTACATCCTCCTCTCTCTCGTCCGGACTCGCACAGTTGGACATCTGCGAGATGTTCGCCGGTTAGTCGTTGCCATGTCCCGAGCTAGGCTGGGTCTCTATGTGTTCGGTCGGACCAGTCTGTTTTCTGCCTGTCACGAACTTCGACCAGCATTGTCGCTTCTCATGACTAACCCCACCCATCTCCACCTGAAGCCTTGGGAGGCGTGGAAACAACCTGGCCCTGGAAATAGTCGTCCTAGTAAGGTGGTTCAAGACATGCCCGACATGGCTAACTTTGTCTTTGAGTTTTACAACCATCGGTTGGGGGAAATGATGGCCGAGCACCAACGATTAGACAAGTGGCGAGGAGATAAGAGACCACCAGCAGCTCTGCCCCAGCCTCCACAGGGCCACACCACTAGTACCGAAGTTCAGACAACAACACTAATCAAGAAGAAACGATCTTCAGAGACAACCTCAGAAGATTTAACACCAGAAAAGAGGGATAAAAAGGATGAAGATGTTGAAGAAGTTGGTGAAGTAACTGAAACTCTACAAGCAGATTCTGACGATTCAAAAGATCCTTCTGTTGTGAAAGGCGAGGAAGTGGAAGTTAAGTAAAAAATAACTTAATAATATATACTACTGTAGATGTTGCATTTACTCTTTAGAATTACGTTCTGTTTCTTGTTCCCATTTTTATACTATTCATACTTTTACTAAAACTGTATATAGTTGTATAAGATTTTGTGTCCAAAAAGTAAAATAAAATGTGGGTAATAATCTTGTTTTTTGTTTATTTTTTCCTATTCGTATACTTTCGTTAGCTCGACAACCGTTTGAAATTTATGTTTTAATAACTTAAGTTTTTATTGATTAAACTATGCAAAATACAGTAAAAACGATGCCGTAGCATTCTGCAGTGGGTATATAATGTAAATGATTATTGTGATTAAATATAAATAGTTATATGAATTATTACTCGTTTCATTTGTGTACAGTGATAATGTATATAATACTAATGTGCCTATTATTTGCTGTAATAATCATTGTTTGAAAACAAATAAATGTCGAAAAATTATCGTTGCTTATAACATTAAAAATAATAAAATGATCAAATAACAATTTATATATTTGTCAACATTCGGTAAATTCGATCCCTACCAGTATAGACCTACACTTATGCCCCATACCCTATTCTAACGACTGGTAGGTATTATTTACTTCATGGTTTTTACAAAAATATTCCTATAAACATTAATCCAATACATCGAGATAAGCCAATTTTCATTAATTAGTCTAGATATTAGGGGCTGTCCTAAAATTACGTCACATTTTCCGCAACCCTCCCTCCAAAATTACGTTACATTTAGCATTACACTCCTTCCCCATCTCCATTAAATAATTCATTGAAATTGGTATATGTAAAATAAATGTTAACCTTTAAATATTAAAATGGAATCCTTTATTCAGTTTAAATTCCCTAGAAGTTGGTATAATATACAAATGTATTTTCCATTAATTGAAAATCTATAATAGGAAAAAAACGTATTCCAAACAATATACGTATCAAATACTCTTTTGAAATAAAATAATTAACAATAATCATATAAACATATAAATGGTTTGATCAATGATTTTTGTACAAAAGTCTAATTAAGCATCTTCTCAAACATATTGTCTATTTTGATTTCTGTTATTGCGGGGTTCCAAACGTATTGAAAACAATATAGGTACTAAATACCAATATTGAATTAAATAATTATCATTAAACATTTTATAACATACAAAAGGTTTGATCAATGATTTTTGTACAAAAGTTTATTTATAAGCATCTTCCCAAACTGATTTTTTTATGTTTTGAAATTAGGGATCCAAATTGAATTTGAATGCTTTTCTTTTTCGGCACCCCCAATTCTTTTCTTTCTACGTCTTCAGCATTGTGCCATTTATACTCTTCATCCGCAGATTCATATGAAGCCATCACACACATCATTTCTCTCTGTCTGACCGCCGTGATTCGTTTCGGTTACACCTTTCTTGCAGGAAACATTCAAACAAATTACGACTGTACAATTGTACAAAAATCTAACGAAAACGTGACGTCAAATTTTCATTAACCCACCCTCCCTTCCTTGTCACAAATGTAACATTTTAAGAAACCCTCCCTCCCTCCTTTAAGCGTGACGGAATTTTAGGACAACCCTTTACTAAAGCTGTCTGTCATAAATAATTACATTTTGTGTTGAATTATATTCTAAAAATATCGGTATTGCTTTATAGTTAATTTAATTTTTTTACAATAATTGTAATCTTAACTAATTTTATACAAAGTTAAATATTTTCAGTACTATTATTAATTTTAGTTTTCCTTATTGTTTTTTCAAGTTTAAAAAAAATATAATACGCGCTTTTTAATATTATTTGACGATTGTTATATTTAGAATATAATAAGGTGGTTTTTCAAGATGGTTTTTAGTTTTATATCTATAAATACAAACATTTACTGTTAAAAATAAATCTTTTACAAATATTATTAAATTTTATTTATGAGTTTTTTTTATCGAAAATACAAAAGGATTTCTTTAAAATGGGGGCTCAGCTAATATTTTTAGCGTAGAAATGAAATTCCAAAAAATTTATTTGGTAAAATAATTTTATAAAATAGTGTTAAAAATGTTTATTTTCCTATATATAGCTAAAACTAGAAAATAACAAAGTATTAACACAGACTATCATTAACAGCTGGGTTCTCCCATAGCAGATCTCCATTTATCTATGACTAATTTGAATGTTGAATAGCTTCTTCCATCAAAGGCAACAGTTATCAGAGGAAATGAGTCCTAAACTAAGTATTATCAGAATACAAAAGTTGTTGAATCTTGACAAAGATGCATTTTCTCTAATGTTCCTTGAATTATTGAATGCTTATGGGCTATCAATTCCTTTCCATAAGCACTCCCATATAAACTTCTACAATAAAAGTAAAACTTGGAGTGAGATCAAGTGAAAATTATTGGATAATTGAGTTTACTTTTTCATGAGGAAGCAATTTTAGATTAAAAAAAGAAGTCCTAAACTAAGTATTATCAGAATATAAAAGTTACTAAATCGATTTACAGACAAATCGGCCCAGGACAACTTGGCCTATAAAGCCAAGAGACAACTATAACTATAATGTTGACAGTTAATCAGATCAAATAATATAGTTAATAATGCACAGATAGTGAATGGAAACAGTAAATGAGATACACATAATTAATCTAAACTGAAAACACTTACTTTGATAAAATTAACCACTATTAACCAATCTATTAGTATTTTTCTTTTTAATAGCAGTAAAGTTTATCTCACAAAGTGTTTTAATTTTAGGGATAATTTAATAATTTTTTATATTAATAATAATTAATAATAATTTTGTTATATAGTAGTCCTGGGCCAAGTTGTCTTGGGCTGAGTTTTCCCATTACCACAAAATCTTGACAAATGTTCAGTGATTATAGTCAAAATATGGTATAAACTTAGTATGGTGCCATAATGCTTTAGTATCATTCACATCACAGGATCAATTTTGTAAACATTTTGTTTATCACACTTTGGGAATTTCCTAGGGAAGTTTATAAAGGAATATGTTAATTTGGATCTTATATAGATATACATAATTCTAAAATCATACAGCTTCTTGACTATAACATTTTCACATTCCAATCAAATTTCATTAAAGTTGACTAAAATCATATTAATCATAATATATGCTTTTAGAATATCCACACTGATGCCTTAAAACATGGAAGCTGTAGATAAAGAATATTAAACTTTTTGTAAGTAATTTTAATTTCTGATAGTTTTGTTTGCTGAATGGTATTTCTGAACAGATTTTTTTTGTTGACTAATACTATATCTTTTAAAATTAAGTTCATTTTATTAAAAATTGGATTATAATTATTTTATAAACAAAATTGTTCTGAAAGGAAGAAATTATATCAGCCTCAAATTATATTTTTCAGAAGAAAGTTGTCTGACCATAACAATTTTTGTCCATTAAATATATATAACATGGCAACAATAGAATTAATAGGAATTGTTTAAATAAGGAAACTACTATTTGAATAGTATGCATTGTATTCAAAGTTAAAAATATCACCTGAGTAGGTAATCTATTTTTAAAAAATATATTTTACCCAATAATTTTTTGATATTTATAAATTAAACATATTCTATTCTCTTTTCATAGATTTATTCATAATTTTTAATAAATATTTGGTACTTTTTCATTATTTACCCAATATTTTTTTTCTTTAATTTACACTGAAATAAAAATAACATTTAAAAAAATATATTTAATTGTATATAACTTATATACATTTCATATTTAAAAAAAAATAATTTTAATTAGATTTGTTTTAATAATAGAAACCAGTTTTCATCTTATTTCTAAGCCTGAGACCTGGTGGAGCTGGATCTACCACACCTTCAATCAGAAACATAGATTAAAACATTAAAAATAGATAAAATCTATAATTGATAAATCAATCATATGTTTGAAAATAAACTTTTTATTTTATTTATTTCAATTTTTTTCAGTGTAAAATATATAAAAAAAGTTTAAGTAAATTATGAAAAAGAACCAAATAATTTGCTATGATAAATTCTCTATAAAATAATGGAATACACTTTTTCAATTTTTTTAAATGTCAAATATTTAATAATTTTTAATGTGTTGTTTTGATTTTATATTAGTGTGCTATGGAATATTTTATTCAATTTTATTTATTCTCTTTGTAATTTATAAATATTATTTTAATTGTTGACAGGTCTACAATGGATTTACTACAGCTAAATTTATCTCTATTATTTCTAAAGGTTTAATTTATAAAATGTGTATCTTAATTTTGTTATTAAAATAACATTAGCTGATGCATTAATAAAAATTAATGCAGATTACCATTAGTTTTGCAAGAAGTGAAAATATTTCTTTTGAATTGGAAAAGGAATGCACAATATAGTTTAAATCATTTGTATCTAATGCAAATCATTAAGTTAGTGTGAAATGGAAATGGAGTCATAACAAACAATAGCTATAATCCAAAATAGATAAATTGTTTTTGCTCCCAATACAGCATTAGCAATAATAAAATAAAAAATATTATTATCTAGTACTGTGATACTGTGATGTTATAATATAAATCTTTCCAAGTACTTATTGTTAAAATAATAAGACAAAATTCTTATAATTATAGAGAGTTAGTGCTTATATAATGAAGCAATATATTTGTTCAAAATGAGGACACCTTTTTATAAAAGGAAATTTCATTTAACATAGCAATATTTTGCCTTTTTTATATTTTGCATACTGACTTAGAATTTAATAAAATTTCTGAAGGAGTTAGTCTCTTTCTTTTAGATAATAGTTCCCAACATTTTGCAGATTTTTTAATTTAGAATTTGGTCTAATAATTTACTCAAACAAACTGACTCATTAGAAAATCTAGAAATTTTGTTAAAGTTTTAGATAATACTCATAGTAGAGTTATGACAATTAACTTTTTAACTACAACAACAAAATAATCATGTTAAGTACCATGTTAGGTCAACAAAAACTGTTCTTTTTAGTGCAACAATTATGTTGTGTAATACCTTTGTCTTTGGGAATCTTCTGAAGCTAGTGGTACATAGCTATTACACCAGTTTGTGCCTCCTGGTAGTGCAGCATCTATCCAGCCATCAACTCAAAGTCCAGCTTCTCTAGGTAATGGGGATTTCAATGGGATTTTCTTTCCATGAACTCTGGAAATCAAAACAAATTTCCAGGTAGCACCTGCAGCTGACATCAGGACTTACATTGACACATTGAAGTGAGCAAAAGATTGTCAAGCATGTCCACAGTGCCAATGGTCCGATTGTAAAAGAGAATTATCTCCAGTTCTTGTTTTGCTATGTAGATAAAAGAACCCCATTCTTATCCTTCTTTGGATCACAGGACACTAATGTCATGGTGGAAGACAAATAAGCTGAACTATGCACAGAGTGAAAACGTATGACTAGGATAGCAGGAGGCAAAAATTGGGGATTTTTACTCACATTGCCAAAGAAGGTAAACTGACGATTCAGAATTGATTGTGTCAGATCAGAAGAGGTAAAGAAGTTGTCCACAGTGCACCCTCTTCCAGAACCTTTTAGATCTTGGTGATCTGCAAGAGAACTTTAGATGCTTGTCTAGAGTTCAGTTAAAAGTTGCTTGTGTATGCAGAATCCACATTACAGCATACCCGAAAATTCATTCCTTATTTGCCAGGTTCTGAAGGAAACTAAACTTGAATTGGACAGCAGCCTCTGAACACTACCAGCTACTGACAGTAACTCTGTAGTTGATGCAGCAGAGGGCAACTAACTTTTCATGAAGTATGTGAACTTTGTCCATCTTGTCCCACTGTCTCTGTCCTTGTAAGCAGAACCATAAGACATGAGTCTGGTCTTGAAAGCTTTTCCTTCCTATGTAACAGCCTAAAACTGGGTGGCCATTTTGTTTGTTTCTAATAGGTTGGGTTAGTAAGCAACCACAATTTTACATAATATTACATTTTGTAAATTGCTAATGATTTTACAATAGCAATATTAATTTTGTTAATATCCAACTATAGAAATTAAAAAATTTCTTTGGTGACCCACAGTAGTTAGAAGGTTGAATGTTTCACATGGTTCATTCACAGTCTTGAATTTGATTTGATTGTAAAAAATCGATTACAACTTTTGAAAAATCTATATTGTATCAACCGTTATACTGATTATGTAGAGATCACAACCTTTTCATTAAAAATATAAATTGAAATGAATAGATGCCCCAATTTTAATTAATTTATGTTCAAAATTGTCAGATAAATGCTTTACTCTATTTGTTTACATTATACCATCATTGTTTTTTTTTATTAGAAATCGCAATGAAGCTATATGCTCTACACATTATTTACAAATCATCAGACAAAGACAGTAAAGTTCTTCAATCTGTACAAGATTTATCATCCTATGGATATTTTCATCGGTCGAGGTAAACCTACTTGAAATAATCTTTGTAAAAATATTAATTTACATATTTTTTCTTTACCATTGCTTCCAATTAATTTCAGTGTTGGAGAGTTTATGGACTTCACATCGAAACTTGTTGTTGAGAGGACGCAAAGATGTATGAGATCCACAATAAAAGAGCAAGGTTTGTCTCATCATAAATGCTAACGTTTATACACGTTTGAATAATTAATCTATAAGTTGTATGTTCATTTTTTAAATGTCATATTTGTTTTATAGTGTACTTTTAATATTTTCCAGCAAAATAATACATTGTGTTTTTATTGTTAATTACATACTTGTATTACAATAATATAGTGTATCGATTTTGTTCTCAACGTACTTACACAAGTGTCGGAAAAAGAGTACAAGAGTTAGGGCGTGTTTGGAATGGTATGTGAAGTGTTTTACACTGCGAACAAATTTGCGTCAATTTCAAAACAAATACTTGGAAATCTAATTAGACATTGTTTCTACCTTTGTAACTAAATTTAATTGTAATTCCTTAAGCGCTTGGCTCCTATAATACTTTAAATCAATAATACGTATTGCAATCTGAAGTAACGCTTAAAATTTACATAATTTTATGTTCTATAAATGAAAAGCGTTTATTTAGTGTATGAATTCAGACAGTGAATGATGTAAATTGTAAACGTGATTTTGTATTGTATTATAATTGTACATGTGGACTTTTTTCATTTCGATAATTATAAAGATTAATAATTTGTTATTATGTGTACAGTAGTGTGTGTGCATTTTTTATATCCAATGTATATTTTTAAAATAGTTTCTTATAGATAGTCTTCACACTTTGTTTATTTTTTATAGAGTATCTTTGTCATGTCTATGTAAGACCGGATAATCTAGCAGGCGTTCTCATATCGGATCAGGAATATCCACAACGGGTCGGACAAAATCTTCTCACCAAGGTAAGTCTTGTTTCTTCCAAAGTGTTTCAATTTTGATTATTTATTTGATGTCTTGGTTTTCTCATTTTATATATTACTGATTTTTATTAAAACTTATATCGCGTTTAATTAAATGGAAATAAATATCATAAAAAGTTTTAATTTCTTTACCAGAATTCTTCTGAAAAAAGCATTACATATTTCAATACCTAATTATGTGATAATTTTGAATTATTTAGAATATATTGTTATACGATTGCAACGAGGGATTAATGAATCTTTTGATAACGAAATTGATTTTATTGTTTCTCGAAGCGAAGCTGAGCGATCAATGAAATCAATTTCGTTATCAAAATATATTCATTAATCCCAAGTAACTGTCGTATAACTGTATTCTACCACTTTTGAATCAAAGTTTTTTAATGTAAACTATTTTGTTTCTTTAACAACCACTTTCAGTTCTAACTCGATAATTAAAAATGAATTGCTCAAGAATCATTGTTATAGCATTTGTTGATGATATTAATGCTCTTAAAGGAAATAAATTTGCAAAATCCACGGATAAGCAAACAAAATATGCTTGTAATATGTTGAAAGTATTTTTGGATAAAAGCAAACTATATGTCAAATTTTATGATGAATATCTGCAAACTTGTAGGGCTGGCTCCTAAATACACTAATCATAGTATTCGAGTTACATCTTGCACGTTATTGGGAGAATGTTTCGGTGGTTTAGATATTCAATCTGTTTCAGGATACAAATCATTAAATGTTCTTGGTATTTCCAAAAGAGTAGATCTGAAATGGGGGGATTTTCTATCTACTCGCTTCCACCTTTTTAATGCCGTATTAGCGGCAACATCTAGCTACTACGGTTGATGATGATTGGCATAAGTTATCATAGTTCGTCATTGTCGATTGTTTGTCAAAGATTCCGGGAAGCATTGTCGATTATGTTCAACAAAATGGTCCTGTTATTATCAGAATGTTACCATCAATAATTACGACAAAATGTAACAATGTCTACGTATCCAATGTTTTCGTGCTGCACTGACGATAAATTGATATTTAACTTGTTAGTTGTAAAGGACACATTTTGATGGTTTATTGAATCCTTGTGAGGCGGGGTATATTAGATCTCATTGATACCGCCCAGGCGGGATTCATTAATATTGATTACATTGTTTATGAATATTTCTTTTAAATACGCTGTATTGATTGAAGTATTACGATATCTTTGATAACTGACATTTTGAATGGGATAGTAGATTCAAAGTGGTAGAATAATATTTTAACTTGTAAATATTGGTGCATATCGTTGATGTAAATTTATTCTCTTGTATATTGAAGATTGTATTCTTGATTCGTTTTGTAGTTGTTAGAAGAGTTTTCAGGGCAATATCCTGAACCCCAATGGTCTTCTATGCCCGTCAAGTATGTACACATTAAATATTTTGTTTAATATTTTGTGTCACATATCTCTATCTATACTATTCAACAAAATTTATTAAATCATGATCAGATAAAATAATAATAGTTAGCAATTAAGTGCAAGGAGAGTCATGAGCGTAAGAAGGTTTTTGAGTACAATACGACTTATTAAAAATACAAGATTGAACACAATAAAATGAATCGCTAAATTTTCAATTTGAAAAATCCAGAAGTATTTAACAAAACATTTCGACTGTGCAGAATGTCTTTATCGATTTTATAAACTAAACGAAAGTAAATTTTGAGAAGCGACAAATATTATTTTAGTTTAAAATTAAAACATAATTTTAATAACGATTTTCCATTCTAATTTGTATGATTGAGCAAAGAAATCTGTAATTTGTCGTTCAAATGTGACAATTTTCAATGAGAATGTATTAATTAAAAATTTAGGTAGTATGCCAAATTAACGCAAGTATACAATTAATCTTATTCAAATTGGACATAGGTACCTAATTCATGTTAGACAAACAATGTTTGTTTATAAGTTTCGTCATTTGATTTGATACTTTATGAAAACTACTAAAATATTCAAAATTTGTTTATCTATCTCAATGAATTTTATTAAAATTATATTTTTAAAAATACATATAATTTTAAATTACTTCAGAAAAAATCATTCTGAAATGAAGTTAGTTATGTTTAACACTTTAGAGCAATGTTCTCCAAAGCAGGAAATGGATCCAAAAAATTATAGTACATTATTGAGGTCTGTGAATACATTGATTACAATGAACAATTGCGATAGTGAACAATCCCTAATATACACCTTAGTTATAAAATAATCATGAAGAAATAATCAACTATTAAGAAATTGTTCTCTTCAATTTGATTTCCTCTGTAGTATTATTGTATATTTCGTAAAGCACCAAATAATGTATGTTGTAACAATTTGAATAAGATTAAACGAATTTGGATTCACTAACTTCATATTTGTAACGCACTATAGTTGTATGCTTGCAGACTTGAATTACCAAAGTTGAATTTGAAACACTGCCTACATTTTTAATTCAAACACGATCCGTGAAAATTATCACATTTGAATTACCTAATTGAGATTTTTCCGCTCAATCATACAAATTGAAATGGGAAAACAAAACAAATAAAACTGATAAACTCCGTCTGTCCTTATTCTTTCGTGTGTACGGTTGGTTTTAGGTTTATTTTGTTGGTTTAACAGACTGGTGATAAGACCTTTTCTTACCAAGGTGTTATGTCTTTGAAAAGTTTGTCAGAGTGTTTCTGTTCCTAGTGTACAGGCATGGTTGAATAAGAGTTATACGATAATGTATGGATTTGGAATGATTCTGGGGACGGATGGGGCAAGAGATCGTTATGTTTGACCAATATAAAATTCGTCACAGTTTGTAAACGACGTTTTAATCAAACAATTTTGCTTTTTAGTAAGTATGTTACAGAAAGAACAGTTTGTATGTGTGCATATGGAATTGTTTTTTGTTGGTTGTGTTTTGTATTGTTCTGTTAGTCCGGGTATTGTTATTATTTTATTGAGTTTTTTTATCCGTCTGAATGTGTGTAAATGATTGTAATGTAGTTTGAAAATTAAGGATAGATTTTTTTATTGTTTTCAATTTTTAAAATAATTTTGTACCAGTTAATTAAAAAAAAATTAACCTATTGATCAATTATTGTTCTTTCATATTTCTAAATAATTATGATATATAATTATGTGTATTAAAAGTTTTAAAAGTTTTTTTATAATTGACGCTTGAAAATTCCTTGAATTTCAAATTTGTAAAATCGTTGGAATCCTGTTATCTGGTTTTGTAATTATAACATTTTATTTTACTTTACCTGTATAATATTTTCAATTCTATTCCATGATATCGGTCTCGTGTCATCTGATAGTCATAGTTCATTAAGTAGGGTCCTTCTAATCTAACTCTGAAATTGACAGATGCCAGTAAACAAAAGTTGCTTATTTGGTTAAGAGTTTCATATTGCTCTCTTCCCCCAATTACAAATGTAGTTTTTATCCATTTGATTATTTAACGGATTGTTGTACGAAATTATTATTTGTTCTCTTGATAGGTCGGCCGCCTTTAAACGTTTGGATGAATATCTTCAGAAATATCAAGTAATTAAATTAATAATGACTTTTGTCTAATCTTTTTTGTACAATTGAATGTAATTATTTATATTATTCATTATTAGAATCCAAATGAAGCTGATGCAATGTCCAAGTTGCAGACAGATCTTGATGAAACAAAGATAATCCTTGTACGTATCCTTCTTGACAACCTTAAGCCTTATATTTCACCTCTTCCACGTCATTTACTATAAATCTACGTATTACGTTTCCTAACGATATCTATTTTTAGATCATTTTATTTTTCATTAGTGGTTTCATTTGCTATTGTCTTCTTTAATATTAGTTGTACTTCATAATTAACTTGCTTTGGTTATAACTCTCAATTTTAGCATGGAACTTTAGAAGCATTATTAAATCGTGGTGAAAAAATTGACGACTTGGTAGAGCGCTCGGAGGGATTAAGTAACCAGTCTAAAATGTTTTATCAAACTGTAAGTTTCTTCCCATAGAATATTTCCTATAATCGTATTGCTTATAAACAAACACAATTGTTTTTAATTGCAGGCCAAAAAAACCAATCGATGCTGTGTTCTACTTTGATAGAATATTATATCGTGTTATGATCAGTGTGCCTTTCTTAATGAGCACTTCCAGTTGAACACTTCCATAAACAGTCCAATTTGTTTCCATTACCGGGACTGACAGTTCCATTCTAAATTTGGACCCGATAATAATTGTACACTATAAAAAATAATCAACGAGGTTTTATTTCATATTTTTTGATTTTTAAATAGTAAAAGATTAATAAACAGGCATGTAAAAATTACATTATATTGTTAGTTTACGAACTACCGTGCAGTGAGGTTATTTTCACAGTATACAGAGATATTAAGATTGCATAATCGATAAGTTCTTGAATTCATCCCACACATCTGAATGTGATGATGTAGAATTTAAGCATACTTGTGTTCTATATGTAAAACTATTATATGAAATGATTTTTGTTGGTATTTAGCATATTTTTATTTTAAGAATATATTATTAATATGTACGTCTACATTTTAGGTTATTGACTTAAATTATCATATCCATGTTGTATATTATTATTAAAACAACGTTCTCTTTCTAATCTATGTTTTATTGAATTAATAAAATCTTATTTTGAACTTGTTATATACTTTTTAAATTAACTTTGGAGTTTAAAAGTCAACATCTTTGAATGTTAAAATTTTAATTGTTAATAATTGAGAAACAAAGAGATTTTTTATTAAAATTACTGCAAATTGTAATATATTTTTTTTGATTTTGTATCTCTAATAAGACATTAAGAAATCGTAATATCTTCGTTTATTACAATATTATAATGATTTGTAAAAAAATCAATATATATATATGCAGGGATGGTTCGGTGTGTCAAAATGTGTCAAAATCAAATTGTATGTAAAAACGAGATTTTTGCACAAAATTATTTTTTTATTATAAAAACAATGTTCTTTATAAAAAAACAATTACAAAAATATTTAGTAAAATTTAAAATATGTGACAAAATCATAAATTTGTCACACTTTTTTATGCAATATGTATGTCTGCTTGTCTTTTTAGATTATACACTTTTACTTGGACATACGTACATTGTGTGAAATGCTAAATTAATTAAATACTCTATTGCTGCAAGGCTGATGCTCTCTAATTCTATCAATTTATTTGATAATATCATTAATGCTGATCTTTAATAAAATTTGTATTCAATTATTTTAACCCTAAATTAAAATGTTTGACAAGATGAAATATGATAAGTATTAAATATGCTTAAGGTCAGAGTCACTTTGATATGAATTTGAGCATCCATGAAGACCATATTGTCCTGACTAGGACTAACCAGGCTTTTTATTGCGACAAGGATGACATGGAATTATTAATATGATAATGATTATTAGCTTTAAAATCAATAAATTTTTTAGCACTGCCCTATTTAATAGGCTATGCTTACTGCGTATAGCTACAACCGAACAACAGAAGAACAGAAATCATCACCACAACTATGAAAGATTGGACAATCATGATGACAAATTTATAAAATAATACAAAAATCGCACTCAAATTTTTATGACAATTTTAAAAATATTATTGAACTCAAATATATTAATAATAATAGCTAATATTTAAATAATGTTAAAATTATAATGATACATTTTTATGACAATTTTAACAAATTTTATAATTATAAATACACAATACAGGAATGTTTTTTTGAAAATGCATGTATAACTAACTAATCTACTGGATTGTTCTTAATATGTACACTATTTAAGTTCTTTTTCTACGGCTTGCAACTCTTCTGATCTCTTTTTCGCTGCTTTTCTCATAGCTTTCATTTCGATTAGGATAGATTTGGGACTCTTAGTCTTAGTTTCTTAAAATGTCCACCTTGGCATTCAGATTTTCTACTTCCAATTCCAAGCGTCTTTTCTTTTCTTCTTTTCATTTTATTAATGATCTCTTCATTGGCAAGGGATGCTCTCCATATTTTTCTTATCTTCATTCATTCTTTTCTGTTGCTCCAAGTAAATACCATAATTCTTCCTGGCTGAAGAAGCAGCAGACAAGATCTGAGGTTTAACATGAACATTTTCAACACCATCAGCCTACAAATATTAGGAAAAACAATGTGTAAGTGCAGAGTTATATACATCGTAACATATGTACAGTTGGATATCCCAAAAGTCAGAAAGACTCACCTTTCGAATGTGGTCAACAATACATCTCCTGGAAACAAGTGACTCCTCAGCTAAATTAACTTCCTCAGCTTGATTGTTCAATGAAAAACCTCGCTCAATACTTGCTAGTCCATTAGAAAGAATCAACACAATCTTCACACAGCCCCATAAGCAAGGCTTTGAGATCAGATGAATTGGAAAGTCGATAAAAAATAAACATCCAGTAGAACAGAACCAGCCTCGAAGGAATCTGCTGCAATCACTTCATATGGCTGCTCCATGAGAACGTCGGAAAGTGGTGAATTGCTCACTGATATCATCGCAACCTGCCGACTTGACACACCCACGTTACAAAATATATATAATATGTATGACATATTGTTATTATATTGGTAACAGGACAATATCTATCAAGCCAACGTTCATTTTAACAAAAATAAAATAAATTAATTAATATAATTAGTTAGAAACGAACCTTCAATTGTAAGAATCAAAACATTGTCAAAACCATTTCAAAACATTCCTGTATTAGTTGAGACTAGAGAAGCAGGTGTCAAACAAGACATATCATTGACATCTACGATTGAAATAATTATGAACCTCTAATTACATGTACTAATACAAAATTATTGTTTTGCATCACCTCTATTATGATTGTTGAATTTTTTGTTCCGTAGAACGTTTTCAGAAGAGATATTAATGCGATTGTATAATATACCTACAATTGATTTTTGAATGAAAATAACTTGTGTTCGAATATTTTAACATATCGTAAATATTAGCTATTTTTTGTCCAGTGTTCATTCAAGAGCTTCTTGAGTGTTTTATTGACTTATTGTCTTATTCTACATAACCCACCGAAGTTATTAAAAGAAAATTTAGTGTGCACGAACTACTTAATGACAATAATTAAAATTTCTTGACTACTTTTATATATTCATCTAACCTTGGTGATTGATTTTTTGAATGAAAATAAATTGTGCTGGAATATTTTGTAAGGTACATATGCATTTTATCGATTTTTGAAAGTCAATATACGAAATCGAGACTGGTTGTGCCTATAAAGAAATAAAATTTTGTTTATACAATGTATATACCTACATGAAAGGTAGGTCAAACTTTTTATTTTTGAGATTTGGTCAAGTTTTGCTTTAGCTCTCTGAATATTACTTTTTATATAAATTTTAGTTTTCATATTATATCTTGCTATTGTTTTAGTTAATTTTAATAATAATACGCGGTAAAGTCGTAAAAAAATATTATAAGGGTTTTCGGTTGGATTTAGGTAAATATAAAACAGAAGTCGTATTGTATAGTAACTGAATATATATTCTGACGTCTACTCTTCTCCTCTCCTGTCTCAGACTAGCTTACGTAAGGTTACATTATATCAGGGGCATGAAATACTAAGTAAATAAACACAATATATAGTTCTTTTATATAGTTAACATATACAGTCCATAACTTCATTTAGACGTCCAACACATTCTGAGTATAATATTAAGTGCACCTTGTACAATAGGTGTCTGAAGATTATTTTATCTGTAAATTAATCAAAGCTTTTTATTTTAAATAGAATTTAATAATTACACAAATAAATACATCAATATTCAAACCCTAACAATATTTTTTAATTTATAATCAAAGTATTAATTCTCTGATATTTTTTTGAAAATTACTGCCTGAAAGAAATAATTTGCATGATTATGCTAGTATTTTATAAACATGTTTCATTGATTTTAATATAGATTAATATGTATTAATTGTTTAGCTATTAGCTTCAGTTAAATCATTTTATGAATCTTTAACTATATTATAACAATTAAATTATATTGGTAAAATTAAATGGATTTATAACTTGAAAATGTGTTTTAATTTCAAAACGTGTATATATCATAATTTTTATATAGGAGTCATTTTGGTCCCACTCTTATAAACACTGGAAACCCTTGACATTTTATGAATAATCTGGAAAATAGGAAACCCCTGACTTTTTTGTATGTTTATTTTTTCAGTTTTAGCCTTAAATTCTTTAGCATATTTTAGCCTTTTCTTACATTCATTTATTTATAAAACTTATGATTGTATGCTAGATATATCCTGCTTGGGCCCATAAGATGGTTAGGTCTACACCTGCCTGCATTCCATAATCATTACACTTAAATATTTATCAATATTACTCCAATTTAACTAATAAAATATAGGGTTGAGTGTATAATATATGCTGGATATATCCTTGCTATGACATTCCAATATTTGTTTCTTAATATAGATAATCCTAATTATAATCTTTAAATAAATATTTTCTTTGTTTTAAGCTAAATTAATGTATTTAATATCTCTTTATATACAAGTAATATGTTGTATATATAAATTTCATATCAAAACATTGTAACTATTTTTAAAAAGTTATATTAAAATTATTTATCACATGCATTAATTTGTCAGCAAAGTCACTTGTGGCAAAATAGCTAATAATTAATCAGGTAAATTTTCATAACTTTCATTTATTTTAAAGTACAAAAGTGAAATTTATTATTATTATTACTGAAAATTATTATTTTTGACTCTCTTACTTTTAGATTGCAGGTGTCTGTAAGGATGTAAGGTGACAATTACTCCTGATCTCATGACAAAAGTTGGTGTTGTCAGGTCCTGTTATTAACTCCTTATACAAGAAAAGAATGAAGAGCAAGGTGACTGAAAATGAAAGAAAATATTGAATACAAAAGCAGATTTAGAAATTCTGAAAGAAGTGTAAAATTCAACTGAAATCACAAGAAATCCTTTAGTTTAAAGAGTCAGGTAAATTTTATGAAGCAGAGAATAAGAAAAATTGCTAACAATTGTCCAAAGCCAATGCTTTGAGGCATACAGATATAGCCAAAAACTAATGAATTTCAAGATGGATGACATTTGAGTCTATTCCTTGTATTTCTTCTCTCTTTTTCTGTTCTATATATACACTAAATTCCATAAACAGACATTTAACCTTTTTACCAACAGTATTATAAAGTACAGATTTTTAATATTAACATCTGCATTTCTATTTACTGAAAAGTTCAATGTACTTGTGACACTGGTAGCTTTGGGAATTCAAAGTTGTTGGAAAACACCTTTACTTATCATCATTCATTATAATTCAAAATTATATACAAAATGTTAATGTTCACACAATTTCTAAATAATCTGATATTGAGAAATTCAATTGACAAATTTGATTTCATAGTACTTTTTTTTGCATATTTCAATTTGATCAAATTCTGTTCTTATAAAAATTAAATCATTATTTTTGTATTTCTTTAGTTTTGTCTATATTATATAAAACAATAAATTGCAGTTTTATTATACACATATATGTATACACAATTATTCTCATAATCATTTCTCTATTGAGATGAGTACACTACTATTCATTTATGTATTTTCAAATAAAAACATAATAATCCAATATTCAATGAAATATAATATAATATTTAAAAAATGGAATCTTATTTTCAATTATAAACTAATTCAACTAATTTAAACTAAGTGTAATATGGGTATAAATCTAGACATTTTCCTAAAATGTGTACAGACAAAGTGATACATAGCCTAAGTTTTATTTATTCAATGTTCAATTGTTCAATGTTGTCAGCTATGTATAACAATTTTATATTGTATAAAAATATACAGGTGAAATAAAAATTCAAATAGCCTACAAATAGAGAGTTTTATATTTTACTTGTATATTTTTATTATGTGCTTTTCTCTGACACACCACCACATTAAAATCCTTTACTAGATTTAAGAATATATAAATAGAAGTTTTCACACACATGGTAATTTTACACTATTATATAGTTATTTACTTCTAGCAGAAAATAACTAGAAAAATCATAATGATACCTGTTTGACTATTAATAAACATATATGAAGGTAAAAAGACAACAAATACTGGGGACAATTTTTTGTATTGGAAAGAGGCAGAAATTATAAGCCAATCAAAGTCAACTTGATACCAAAATTAGAATCATGTCCAAAAATCGCTTCTTGACAAATTACAATTCATAGAATACATTTTGTTTCCTCATTGATAGATCAATTCAGATATTTCAAGCTCATCAACAGAGGCAATTCTAACAAGAAATTCTTATAATATATGATTTGTAAATGAACAGAATAGGCCTGCTGTAGTTACTATAAAGAATTTAAATTTGATTCTTAAAATTTTATCATTGAAATTTTTTTATTTACAAATCAATGAAATATTTTTAATTTAAAATTTTATTAAATAATTAATCGGATTAGACAGATGATATTGTTTAATACAATTCAAAGTATGCTTTTATCTTTTAATATTTGAATTGTTCTGTCAGCAGTATATTTTGGCATTTAAATTTGTTTGTATTGTTTTAAATTTATTTAAATTGTTATTCTCTTCTCTTTGGAGTACAAATAAGTTCTTCTTCATTTTTAGTACAGATTGATGGCCCAATTGTTGGAAACTACAGTTAGGGAGGGTTTCATCTGTCCCATCTGTATGCAGGACTTTGCTAATGTGAACCTTTTACAGGACCACTTCACAGCAACACACTCTCATGTGCCGGAGTCAGATAACCAGAACAACCTTAAAGGTGATTATCATATCTCAATTTTATAATTGAATCTAAAGTGTCTATAGTGTCAATTACTATTTTAAATTTGTAGCTCTTCTAAATCGGGCAAAAAGGAAGATCATGCAAGATGATTCGCCTGGTTTTATTGTGGGAACTAACAGCTCTGATAGTGGAGCTAGTGGATCATATACTGAAAGAAGCTTTGCATTTTATGACAATCCTTATGAATCTCAACCATTTGGTATGTTTGTTATGATGACTAATCATTATTTCTCCTCTAATTATATATTTAAAATTTATATTACTCTTATGATATAAATTTGCATCTTTCACATTATCATTATTTATTTAGTGTTATATCCTTAGATTTTAATATTATGTTTTGTTTTATTTTATTTAGACTATAAATTCTTTAATAAATAACCTTTATCACTATCAATTATTTATTCGTAGGACATAGTCGAATGTTGACAAATGAATTCCGTAAATATCGGAAATCTCAAATGACCCGCTCTTCCATAGAAATGAACAAGTTGATCATTAGATTGGAGAAACTGACTGCCGATGATGCTCCACCAGACGCTGGAAAACGAAAGGGTATAAAAAAGACTTTGTTTTAAGGGAAATATGGTTTTTGTTGCTAAACGTATTAGCCTATGGGCTGACTGAATATTTGCGTCATTTAGAAGTTCACATATTTAAATACTTTTCTTAGGGACTGTGAAGGGGATGGAGGAATGTGACAGTTTCTTTCAGTTTGTCTTTTTTCTGTACCAACAGCTTTTGAGCAGCATATTGTACCCTGGGTTGAGGACAATCTTGTACACAACTGTCCATCTTGCGGGGTCAAATTCGGAGTGAACCTCTCTCTACAAAGTGGAGACCTCCTTCGTAGACGGCACCACTGTCGACTCTGTGGCTACATGATTTGCTCCAACTGTTCCCACTTTCTCCCGGTCGGGCAGGCCCTGCGTCTTCTTCAGCTAGTCCACTGGAGACACAAAGGCGACCAATTGGAGGGTGAGTTGGACAACCATGTCGCCCAAGAAATTGATCACGGAGGAGAAGATGACGAAGGAGAGGAAGAAGTTGGACAGCTAGGATTTATCCGGAGGTCTGGAAGTCTTAATTCCTTGATTGGTAATACTGTCGATCATACAAGTAAGTTTTTAGGGGGAAAAGCGTTCAGTAGGCAATTTGGATCCTGTTTTGTTGGAGGGTTCGTTTGATTTTTATTCGGTCTATTAATATTGTCATAGTTGCAATCATCGATGAAAAAGTGTTGCTCGTATAATGCATTCTGATTCGATATTTGCTCCATGGAATGGTTGTGGCCGGGACCATGTATAAAAAATTTTGAACATTAAATGTTTCGATGATAAATATTAATTTAATACAATTTTAAAAATATTTCAATCACAAATCTGTTGCCAGAGGAATACAATTATCTCCTTATTTTATGAAATATAATTATGTAATTATCTACCAAATGTTTTGTATAATTGTTTCCAGAGGAGTATGAATTTCGTTGTTGTGAAATATGTCGCAATACGCTTGAATTAAAATTCAAACAAATTGAAGAGAAAAGAACCACTCCATTCTCAGTCAAACTTTATGAGGTGACTTTTCTTTCTTTTTACAATATTTGTTAGTGATCGTTCAGTATTTTTTTGTATTATACAAATTAAGAAAATTTAATCATATTTAAAGGTTTTTCAATTGGCATTTTTGTTTTTAATAAATTAGGAGAATATTAAGTGGTTTATATTTCATTAAAAGGTTAAATGAGGGCGAGGTTATAAGTCCAGGTTTGATTTTCATTCTTTTTTCAATACCACTGCATGTTATTTTTAATCTTAAATCTTACCATTATATTTATTGACAAATTTTATTTCTAAACGGATTAATTTATTGACATATGTTCATCTGTTGTTAATAATTATTGCTATCAATTCAACACTACTATTTATCAAATCTGATAGCTAGCTTATTTATGTATAAAAATTAGTTAAAATCTGATATTGATTTTTCGTCTTTTGTGAATATTGATTGGAACTGGTAATCAAAATATTAGATTGTGCATAAGAACGCTATTTTAAAAAGTTAGTTTTTGTCTCAATATTTACAAAATGAATGTGGGGAAAATATTCAATATTATTTTTTTTTTCATTCCTGTTTAATGAAAATATATTTTATAATATTTTTGTAATTTACAATATTCTTTATTATTGAGAAATAAAATAATTTTTCATGTTTGATAAAAATCATTAATACAATTTTATACAAGTAAAACTTGATAAAATAATTGAAATACGAAATATTATACGTTTAGTGTTGACGGGATTTTTTTATTTATACAGCTATACTCGATAAATAACGATAACCTGTTCAATACGTTCATGATTGTGCACCGTAAATACTGTGCATGGTAAAATTAGGTGACCTATTAGAGTTTCAGTAGTCCAAAAACCAGGAGCTTGTAATTTTAGACTTTGTTACATTTGTAGAAACTGCGGACTGAAATGGACAAGATAGACCAAATGCTTCCTGAGTATGAGCGAATGGCAAACAGCATTTTGTAGGTTCAAATATATTGACAACGATATTATACTCTATTTAATTTATAGTAAACCGAAAATAATTGAATTTATTTTCATACATTTAGAACAATTTGATATTAGAACTCTTTTTTGATTTGTTCTAGTGCTGGTCAGACTACATATTCTTTGGTGACGGTTAATGATTACAGAAACGAAGTAAAAACCTTATTCGAACGAGTGGCTATGCTTGGGTATATTATTTCTAATTATAAGCAACTTTGAACCACTGCTAAATTAACTTAAACTGATTTTATTGTTTAGAAAGAGAATCGAAGAGTTGGGTCGAGAGGGAAACACACCTCGCGAGATTCTACTGCTCAGTTCTGTCAATGCATATGCTCGACGCTTTCTGGTCGATAAGATGGCACCTCTTCGCAGTTTACCGAGACCCGATCAATACGAGGAATTGGTGTTACAGAGGATGGAGAAGCTAAGGCTGGAACACGAAGCTGATGAACGAAAACAGAGAGCTCAAATGGCCCGGGGGCAGGTAAGATTGATTATCTAGAACTAAAAGGTTGTTTAATTACAAATAATTAATACAAGATATGAACAGTTTGGGTGAAAGTCACACAACGTTTTTAATATTATTATCTAGCTTAGCTAAGTGTGTCTTATGAAATGGGGAGGTTTTGCAGATCTGTAATTTTTACTTAAAAATATTCATTGTAATTTATAGCTGGTTTACATTGACTTACGATTCTAAACTTTTTGAACAATTGTTTATTTTTTCCGGGTAGACCGTTTCATTGTTTTTTCTACAATTTTTCATGCTCTTCATTTACACTACGTGTTTCGTCAATATCGAACTATATTTATGTAGAACCTATCAATAACGATGATTTCAATTTTGTATTGTACTTTTTTGAGTAGTACTTTTTAGTCAGTTGAATACTCAATTATGATGCATCTTGATAAAATACTTAAATAACTTTGATATTCTTACTGTAAATCGCTGTTTTTTGTGTTCTAATAACACATTTTAAATTTAGAAATTTCCAATCAAAACTGTTCAATAATATTTCACAAATAATTTCATAAGTTCACACTAGGACATTTTCAAGACCTTTAATTGTTAGCGCGTGAATGTTAATATTGAGAAATAAGTATAAATTGAGGATGGTGATACCTTACTGCTTTCACAGAGGGTCTGGGCCGGATGGGATACTGAACGGAATAACTTGTTTCAAAAGGATTGAACATAATGTTTTGGGGGGGATCTCGACAGCAGTATCCATTTTTCTGACGACCTGAAAAACATATCAAGAGAAATGGAACAAATATTACAGAAAAAGGGAAACAATAAGATAATATAAAGAAGATGATGAGCAGAGTTGAAAAGAAATAAAGAATTTGAAAATGAGTAATAATCAATATGAGAATAAAAATCCGCACTAAAATCCGAAGGCATTTATTGCTGTCACGTGACCTTTATAGAATTTTAAATTTTCATAATTATTTTTTTCATAGATATAATACAATCTTTGTTTAAGTTTAACTAGATTGGTAATCTAGCTGATTGTTGTCA
>JAUZNC010005006.1:33590-80181 GCA_034780395.1 Vannuccia rotundouncinata | reverse complement strand
GCATAAATAAGTAAATAAACGCGATAATTGCATAAATCTGGTTTCACGAAAAAACGCATGAAAAAAGGCATAGTGTGGACGCACTGGTTTCATGAAACCAGTTTCACGGAAAAAGGCACCGAAAAAGGCACAGAAAAAGGCACGAAAAAAGTCATAGTGTGGACGCGGTGTCATGAAGTCCAATGAATTCTTCGTGGACATACAAATTTCCTATAGGGCGGTTTTCCTCAAAAAGCAAAAATGTTGCGGTTTTTTCCTACAAGAGCCAAAATTATTTTGGGGCAGTTTGGAAAGAAGTAGGCTACTATATAAACCACTTTATATAAGCCACCTCTTTCCCAAAATCCACCTCGGCTATTAATACTGACTGATTTAATTTAGGTTAAGCATGAAGTCCACTACCAATTGAACGCCTCAAGAATAAATTAGTAACATATAAATATAATTGTGTATATTTATACCAACCAATACAAAACAATTTACTTGCATTTCATTTTAAAGTTTTTAACGTTAATATTTTATTATCTCACAAAATAAAATGGGGTACCTAATGAAAGAAGAAATACAAACATTTTAATAATTTCTCTTATAATTTTATAATTCTAAAATCATATATAATTAAATAATTAATTATTCAAAATTTTGAAAAATATTTAAATATAAAATAATAACATAAATATAATTATATATTAATAGTTATTCGTAATATTATATATTAATTTGAATTGTTTTACGAATATTAATTTGAAATTAATTTTTTATGGCTATAAAGGGTGCAAATTTATCATATTTATTTTTACTTATATTTTTCTATCATATCAATTTTTTTAATAGTAGTTATAGTTTGTTATCTGTACCATCCACATTAGAAGTCTGCTGTGGCCACATTCGTAATTTATCATTTTTAAAACTAAATAAGAATATTGTTTTAATAAATAAAAAAGGAAATATATATTTTAAACCGGCAATTTAATCATAAAAATGGCTTCTGATCGAAAGTAAATATAAAAAATCTTATCATATTATATTAAAAACATTTAAATAAAAAAAAATACTCATTAATAATACTATGAGACACAGCTATATGGATCTGATATATATATATTGGCGACCAGTTAGGGACCCAAACAGTAAGTGACCTCATATAAATTGACAGGCTTGACACTCATTTTGTTTGCTGTTTTTAATTTTAATTCCTACTATTACATATCACAATAAATAAATTAATAAAATAATATTTTGAATTTGAAATTTGCCTTTTGACCAGACCAGTTAAGGACTTTTTATAATATTATAATTTAATTTAAAGTTCTCAACTGGTTGGGGATGATGTGACCAGTTGGAGACCCAACAAGTTAGTGACTTTTCATAAAATATTAATTTTAGGATTTGCAAATGTGTGGGATCCCTAACTGGTTGAATCACAGTCTGACCATTTAAGGACTTTTCATATTATTATAATTTAGTTTGAGTTTTTTTAACTAGTTGGGACATAGTCCAACCAGTTTGGACCAAACCAGTTGAAGATATCAAAACTAATATATTATGAAAAGTCCCTAACTGGTCAGGTCCTCAACTAGTTGGACCGTATTCTGACCAGTTGAGAACCTCAAACTAAATCATAATATTATAAAAAGTCCTTAACTGGTCTTTTCCAGAAGCAAATTTCAAACTCAAAAGATTATTTTATTAATTTCTTTATTGTAATATGTAATAGCAAGTATTTCAATTAAATACAGTGATCATAATAAGCATTTGTCAAGTTTGTCAATCCCAATTGGTTGGGTTTGACATATGAGGCCCTATATATATATATATATATTATTTTATGTTATTCTCATACTCATGGAATTAGAAAATTTTTACAATGAATATTTTCAATTAAATTTATTTAACTTTAAAAAAATTGATTCTTTAAAAAACCTGAAATTGCATTTGTGCTGTTTGAAAATACCATTTCACTATTACATTCAGATTTTGTATTTGTATTAAATTTACCAACAAGTCCAGGACTCATAATTGAATGGTAAAAAGGGTAGGAAAAGATGAAAAATACATGCATTTTGAACTATTTATGTGCATATAGGTACACAATGTTTAAAATATATAAAGATAAGAAAATATTGAGTGAACAGGTCAAACAAGAGAAGCCTGTTAGATATAGGTTGGATTAGATTCAAGTTGATTCTGGCTCAAGATTTTTTTGATATTGTTGTGATGTGATCACTCCATTTGAGGTCTTCATTGAATGAACATTGATGGTTTTGTGAATGGAGACTGCCCTACCTCCTAAGGTCAGACTAAGCTGACTTGATAATCTGTTTCTTCTGTGGGGTGTGGGGATCAGAATTGCTTGGGTTTTGTCTGGGTTAATGAACAGGGAATTGTGGGAATGCAAAGTCTGAGAATTCAGCTAATGCATGGGTTGTGTTCTTGGATAGATTATCCAGCGAGGATGAGGAGCAAACAAGGGTAGTGTCATCTTTGAAGAGGAAGCATTTGCAGTCATAGAATGCTTAAGGGAGATCTGCTGTGTATATAATAAAATTAAGGGGTCCAAGAATGGAGATTTTGAGATCTTTACTGACTTCTTTGCTGATGAGTGTTCTCTGCTTCCTATCAGATCATAGGGAGGTGTGTTGGGGTGGATGCCAACAAGGTGGTGCAGCTTTTTCATCAGTGTGATGTGGTTGACCATATCAAAAGCTTTAGAGAGATCCAAGGCAACAAGAGCTACAAACTTCCCACTACATACCTCTTGCAAAATGTAGTCCTGGAGAGAGAGAAGAGAAGAGACAATTGAGTGCCCAGGTTGGAAGCCATGTTTTTCTTTTGGCAGGATATTGTGGATTCTGATATGTGGTTTGATCTGATCGGCTAATTGTTTCCCAAGGATTTTAGAGACCATTGGAAGAAGGGCGATAAGTTGGTAGCTGAGAGGTTGGTTTCTGGCTCCTTTGCCTTTGTAGGGTAGCTTCTCATAAGATACAGAAGATGTGGTAAAAATAACAAAATGGCAAATTTCATTGTATTAGGTACAATAAATAATTAAATAAATTTTAATAGTTAAATTAAAAGATACTAGACTTAAATTTAATATAATTATATGTTATACTTATTCAATTATGTCTTGCAGTTTTGAATTAATCAGCTCAGATTAGATGTTTTTTTAAAAAATAAAACCTTATTAGTATTTAAACATTTTAAATCATTCTTCATTTTATAATTATAAAATCTATAATAATAAAATGTACATAATATATGATAATTTTTATATATACAAGCATTCTATATATTATGCATTAATTATATTTTTATATTCATACAAGTACAAAAGAGCAGATACAAAATAATTATTATCATATTATATTTATATGTAATTTAAAGGTAAAAACGTGGACTGTTTGTTTCTAATTGTATGTTATAATCAAAAAAATTAAATTGCAATTTACATACAAACAAAATGGTAGCAAAAAATGTTTTGTTTAAAAGGACCTATATATTAAGTCAAGTGTGTATTTATAAGAACGTAAATATACTGTGAAATTGTTGTATAATTGACAAAAGATGCCTTATTGGCTATCTGTATTTTTGATTAAAAATGAATGTTATAAATTATAGATTTAAAACAATCAAATTAATTGTACCTTTTTATCATTCTTCCTGTGTCCCTTCTTTAAAAATGGTAAATGTTTAACATTTTTGTATCAACTTATTTTTTTAGAAATGCTTTTGATTCTGCTAACATAGAAACTCTAACAGCACAAGAATGTTATGACTCACTGGATAAACAAGTCGAAAATCTACAGAAAGAGCTCAATGAATATTTTGACAAGATGAAAGATTTGAGTGGTAGGTTATAAACTATTATTAAATATATATTCTGTATGTTTTTGTTGACATACAGAATACAATTTACCTACCTAATACAATTAATTTTCAATGCAAGGGTTATCCAAATATAATTTGAACTAAAATTACAATTTAGAGGGTCCTTTTTACTTTATATAGATTTTATTTTTAATTAGACAATATGTTAGTAAAAACACAATACATGTAGTGTCGTATGAAAGCAATCTGTATATTATTTTTGTTACAAAATGATGGACCATCCCTGGTTGGATTATTTGGTTAAGATCAGAGCCACTTTGATGTAAATTTGAGCATCCACGACGACCATATTGTGCTGACTATAGGACTAACTAGGCTTTTATTGCGGCAGGAATGTCCTGAAATTATTAATATGATAATGATTCTTAGCTTTAAAATCAATAAATTTTGAGCGCTATGTGCTATTTTATAGGATACCTACGCTTACCTCATAGCCCTGACCACTAATATTGATTTGATTTTTGTTAATCTGTATGACTATAACTTAGAGTCCTAGAAAAAACTTCCTTAATTTATCATAGGTAATATTGTCGGTAATTCCGATTTTATATTTAAATATTATGGACAAAAAATTGAATGTGTTAAGTTAAGGCAAGTGGAGTATAGTATAAAACTAAATGACATATATATCCTAGCTATATTCCTTATGTTGTGATTAAAAAGGTTTTTTTAAATCTGTAGTTAACCATAAATAAAACAAAACAAGCTAAAATTACAAATAGAGCAGAATTTTAGACCCGATTTTTAGTTTTGATCCAGATCAATGTGTATTAGATCCGGATCATAGAGTAAATGTGATCTGCATTCAAATAAATTCAAGATTATAATACTTAACCATAATATAAATGTGTGTACCAAATTTCGAATCAATATAATATATTTCAGAGTTACAATCACGATTTTAATGGTTCGAAATGCTGTTTTGATCCTATAGGAGTCAAAAATCGATAATCAATATTAATTATGTAATTAATAAAAGTTGTCTAAAATTTTTTTTATGCATCATTCGAAAGCCTTAAATTATTTAAGGGTATAAAAACGCCTAGTTGTTCTATAGGGTTAATATTTATTGTTAAAAGTTCAAATATACTTCCAATGATTCGGTTACAATTTTACGAAAAAATACAGAATGGCAATGCTGCATATTGGGCCAAATTTGGTTTAATTTTTTACTGACGGTTTTACAAAATACACATTTTCAAAATGTTTCTTTTTTATCTCTTCAAAAACTGAATAGGTAATATATTAGGAAACAATATTATTGCAAATATTATCGGCGGATCTAGGGATTTGATTTGTTGCACAGATCTTTCGGCAGATGTCTGATATTTATGTTTTTAAAAAGCACTTAAAAACTTTTTTCTTTTCTTTCTCCTCCACTCACTCTGATAATACTGATTTTGTGTCTAAATTATATATTACAGGTTTTATCAGCCATCAACGTCAAATTTCAGAGTAATAGCGCGATTGCATTTTAAAAGCGGCTTAAAGCGACACTGCGTGGCGCAGTTAAATCAGTAATAGGCACACGTAATTCAGCAATACCAATTCAGAGATAACGTTTCAAAAGCGGCAAAAGTCAGTTCCTACTGTGATTTTTTCCGTTTTAAAAGAGACAAGTAATTATCAATTAAGGCGTTTACATTTCAAACATAAAATGTATACTTTTCTCACTAAATCTAAATTTTTCTTAATTTATTTAATATATTTTTTAAATGCGATCTAATGAGGCAAGTAATTTGGTTATGATGCTTTTTATTATGAAACAAATAAAAAAACTGAAAAGGAACAACATAAGTTTAAAAAAATTAAATACGAATTCTCGCATGAATATTGTCCTCTAGCTGAATGCAACGTAGGAAGTATGTTGTGGTTTTTCTGTACCAAGCAATTGCCTTAGCGGGAGTTAGAACATCAATGTTCCGTTCTCCAAGCTGTGTCTAGTGGACAGACGCTCTTGGTATGGCAGCTCCAACATCAACTGTCGAACTTCAGCTAATTGTCCTTTGAAGGCTGCCTTCCACGTTGAAAAAGCATTTTCTGCAATATTCAAGAAGGGGCTGTATGCCGGGAGAGATCTAAATTCATGGTTTTGCCTCATGTTTGCTTCTTGTACACGATTACAATGTTGCATTATCGAAAATGAAAGTCAGACCGACATCTCCAGCTACTTGGGAGGCACGCTCCATAAAATCGGTAAAACGAACATGGATTGGTTTTTTCTTCGTAAACGTCGTGATGCAGTAAACCCCTCCTATTAGAAATAGCAATTATGAGAGAAAAGTTTGGCCCCTTCCTCCAACAATTCGAACCGCTCGTTGGCCAGCAGCCGCGCGTCCACGCGTCCTTGCGACCCAAAGATTGAATTCGCTTTCGTCGACACAAACGAACTCCCGCACTACTTTCTCACCACCCATGTTCAATATCCATTTTTCAAAATGTCTTCTTGGCAGTTTAACGTCTGCCTGATTTCGGTCTTGTTCGTTCGTTCGTTTGTAAAATCCTACATATTGTGTCGACAAATACTTGAGGTTTTTGTGGTAACGCTATCTGGAAATATCTTTTTTTTGGATAAGCTTAAATTCTGGGTGGTCTTCAACTATTCTGACGCACTCTTCTCTCATTTCATCGTCCACTTTTATTTTATGGGCACCACCTCTCGGCCGAACAACAACATCAAAGGCCGTCGCCTCAGACGTGGACGCGCCCGCCGACCCTACCATCACCTTCGGCGCGGCTTGAGCCTTCCTCAAGCGGTCAATCAAGGACCCGACTCCGTCCAACCCCAGAGTCAAGCGGATTTATGGGGCCGACAAGAAGGTTCGCCTCAAGGTTCGCCGGGACGAGGTTCTCATGGCCCAGCTCCGCAGTGGGCACCTCTGCAGGCTCGCAGCATACAGGGCCATCATCCAACCGGGGTTCAGCCCAATCTGCAGGAAATGCAGAGAAAACCCGGAGACAGTGGAGAATTGGCTGCAGGAGTGCCCCACCACAGTACAGTCTCGTATCATGATTTTCGGGGGCACCGTCCGCCCCTGTCGGTTCTTTTGGATGATCCGACGTCAGTGATCGCGTTCTCGCGGCTGGGTGACCAGTCGTGACGCGTCTGTCACAACCACCACCACCACCACAACAACATAATGTATTTGATGACGTCGGATGATTGACCATGCGGTGGCTATTTTTATCCCCAAGACTTGGGCCACTTCCACGTAATCTTCCCCATTTTCATGTGATTAAAGGATTCTGATTTTATCTTGCTGTGCTATTCTGGCACGCGGCATCGTGAAGATTAGACTGACTCAGCGCAGCAGCTTCTTTCAGGCGTAAAACGATTTTAGGTGAACACTAGACTCTTGATATTAATAAGGCGTTATTGATTTGACATGAATCAATATATGAAGTGAACTGCAGTTCATCTAACTGTTATTACGTTGTTGAATGCTAAAATTCGGACTTCAATTTGTCGATAACAATTTTAATTAACGCATTTGACTTGAATGTGCCGCTATTGTTCTGAATATTGTCGTCGATGGCTGATAAAACCTGTATTACTATCATATAAAAGAGTGATTTGACTTTGAAATAGATATTGTCATTTTTTATAATGAAAATTTTGTAACTAATACGTATAGACAGATCATTGCTTTTTATTTTTTTAGTTTATTAACTTCTTTTTTGAGACTTATTATTTAGTAAATTATTAATTCTCATGAAATTAAAGACAATTCATGTTATTTCTCAGAAATAAGGATATAGATTGATTAAAATTGTAGGCAATGGGGTGCACATGCCTTATCTGTTTATTTCCGTTGTTACGGTTATAGTACGTTTAATTATGTAGGTACTTCGACATCTGATCCCTAATGAAACGTATAACTAGTCTGCTTCAAACAGACATCCCACTTTGTTAAACAGAAAACATGGAATCAATAAATATGTCTATTTTAATATGGATTTTTATTATGAATACAGATCTTTATCTTAAAAGTAAAAAACAAGTTTCTCAAATAAACTAAAATAAAGATTAACGTTATATTTATTTTATTAAAATTTAAATGATCATATTTAATCTTTTCAAAAGTAAAATACAATTCGCAGTGTCCCGAAATAGACGCCAATTCGTGCGAACATTACTCTTCTGCCTGAAAACGCGAAAATATCAATTTAGGTTAGAAATTGTTAAAGCTAAATGCGCGAATTTTTATTGCTTGTTTATTTCATGTAATACTCATAATCTAAATTGTATTTATTTAATGCACCAAGAACATTTAAATCTCTCAAACAGCTTTAAAAATCTAACTTGACTTTTATATCATAAATAGGACGCTTTTATAATGTCACGTTACGTATACGAAAGGAGGTGAATAATAATATATTTGGAAAAAATCGAAATTTATTTATCACTATCGACCCGAAAATGAATTCTTGATTAGAAAATTTTTAAAAGTTATAATGGGGGCACTGCAGAATTTGTACTAAAATAAAGCTTCAATGATATACTATTTATTAGTAAGTGTTTGCACCAATCTAAAGTTTATCGTCTAATCAAATTTACCTAAAAACATGTTGATGATTTCAGTTCGAAGTCATCTAAACTATGTTGATTTAATTACTGCCTACGATCCCAGTCTTCTACATCAAGTCTTGGAGCTTACAGAAATCGATTGTCAAAATTGTACCGAGATGATAAAAAAACTTGATGATCTATGTGAAAATAGATAATTTGTTTTTTAATACTACCGTTTTCCCTACATGTTTCGATCATGTTTTTATATATTGTAAATGTTGTGTATTCTCTGAATTTTATTGTTAGAAACCTTTTTTTCGAATAAAATGTTTTTATTGACTTGTCTGGCTTTCATAACATTCATATAGTTGAGAATTAAAACAGTATGCGTTGCCAAATTGCATCGGAGGAGCATGTTAACGTAGGTATACACAAGTCAATATAAATAGCATCACATATGTACACAATATGAACATAATGTTAAAATTAGTCTAGGTTGGAAGCGTAATAAAATGTTCAGGTGTGTTCGGGATTTTGTTAGGATCATGAAATTATTAACACAACATGATAGGAAAATTCCATTTTGAATATAGTCTAGATGTAATATATTTAACGATAGGAAAATGCTCTAAACAATTTATAATGCTATGAAATGTGGTAATATATACAATTAGAGCTTTCGTAGAATTACATAGTATAATCAATTAGTATATATATACCTTATAAGAAAACAAAGTGAGTAGAGATTGTATTCATAACAAATAGGTAGAGATCAGCAAATTTGAAATCAGGAGAAAACAGGAAAAAAAACGTCAATACTACAAAGGAACCATAACACGAATATTAAATATTGCCAAAATGGTTGGCTCTGAAAGTTCAAAAACAAATGAAACCATGTGGCACATACACAGTCAAAAAAGAAATAATATATATAACAGTTAAATGGCCTAAATGTTGGTAAGAAGGCTTTCAATTTCAAAATTTTGTACAATGTAAAACAACAGGAATAATTGGGTATTTTCTTTAAGTAAGCAATATTCTGATGGTATGTACTAGCTATATTAGTTAGAGGATTACGAGGCGTGGAAAGAAACTGCGAAAAGTTAATAATTTAGCATTTTCCTCGATTAGTCACTCTAGTTCAGCAGTATGATGGCGTTATTAGTAGACCCAGCTCACAGGAATCCACTGAGAACTCGTCTGAACTTCGTCGATAGCTCGCTTCAATTGTCTAATAGTCTCTTCGATGTCATTGTTGATTATTTTAAGGTCGAAATAGTGACCATAATGTTGCTCCAATAGTTCGCTTTCTCGCGAGAGTCGTTCAAGGCTTCCGTCCTGCAATACATAAACATAACATTTCTCAGTAATTATCTCCATAAGAATTTTTTTTCGTTTAACAACAAATTTTAATGCTAATTGTAAATACTACTGTAATTGTTTAATAAATATTATATTCAATTTAATAGAATAAAATAAAACACTGTTCAACCTTAAAATACACCACATTATCTTAAAATCAGTTTGTTAAAATTAGAGTTTTATGGAATTAGTACGAACTGTATCACCACAAATCATTTAAAAGAGAGTATAGAAACAGTATAACATTTAAAACCACTTAAAAAGCAATGAATGATTACTTAAGGCGATTGGAAGCGAATACAAACTTGAGATAATTCATTATAATTTATCGGTATATATTTGCAATATTAGTATGCATTACCAGCGGTACATGTAGAGATTATTGCATAATAGTAAGCTATCAATCAGCATGAATCAATTGCAGAAATGTATTAATCATTTACCTCAAAATTTGATATACTGCTATGCCGATGCTTTCCACTTTTAATACTCTGCAATAATATCATTACAAAAAGGAATGGTCTCTTCAGCAAAAAAATTCACACGTAAAAATTATAAATAGTTACATTCACAGAATAAAAAAATATATGAAAAGATAATTGCTAGTGAAAATATGTAGTGATTTAATATTCGTTATAAAAAAGGAATTTATAAAAATAAGGCTGTATATTTTACAAAAAAATATTATTAATAAACAATTAATAAATAACTGAAGGAATTATTTATTGAGAAAACAGTCAATTTATACGTGAAAACAAAAAACATCTTAAAAAAATAATAAAATTCCGGAGTAGTGATTAAAAAAAGATATACGAGCCTGGTTAAAATCATAAGAATATCCAGTATCCTGTTAGTGGACAATAAAATAATAAGAAATTAAATAATAGAACTTAGTTGAACATAAGTCGAAATACAATCATATAGGTACCATATTAAATGGTTGTCAAAATGCTAAATTGTAATTACACAATGACCTCTTTCCAGATATGATAGTTCCTTTTAAATATTATTGAAAAAGATAAATACTACTCATACACATTTTAAGTAGCAAATCAGAAGTTACAAGTATTATTAGTAAACCTAACAATAAACCTACATTATTTTTTGTAGAAATATAAAGTTAGTATAATATTATATTAATGAATATAAACTGGTCAAATAAATATAAAAGCTTCGCTGGGATATTTAAAAAAAATTAAGTAAAAGTGCATGCATTAAAGTAGCCTGCTAAAATGTTCGACAAATACACTCACATTAAGGTTGTGTACATCGGTCATAGTAGCCAGACAAGGGGCAGCTATGAAGACCACAAAGGGTGAAAACTCGGCTGTCCGCAGTACCTTGAGCGCCTGAGGCTCCACATCCAAAATGGCCATAAGACCTGCACCGTGAATCTGGCGGATTGTGTCAAGTTTGGTGCCGTACATGGCCTCCTCATGGGTACCGTACTCAAGATATTCATTGTTTGTGATGTCACGCATCATCTCCTCGTGTGTCACGAAGTAGTAATTCTTACCGTTGGCCTCGTCCTTCCTGGGCGGCCGGGTTGTGTCTACGGCATAGACATTAAACTATATAATATACGTTGAGAATGCACCTAACTCAACGTCTATGCAAGTTAGTGGTAGTTGAATACTAACAAAACGATCAGCAAGGAATCTATTTATATCACAGACAACTCGATAATTGTATATTGCATCTTTCCCTGTTAATTCAATTCCCGGCAACTAATCTGCCTATATAAAGTTTTTTTTATATCTATAGCATCTTTCTATGTTGGGGGTCAATGTTTATAATTATGTTTTGAATATCCATGACCAAATGATTTATTAAATATAACTAGACAAGTAATCTTCTAAACGACACTTCTGTCCAGCTTACGAGGAATAGGATACGCGAATCTGTCAGGACCGGACTGTATGAGACAGTTTTTGATATGCCTTCGGCCAACTCCGTGCGCCCCCAAGAGCACCAGGGTCTTCCTCTTGAAGGTGGGCAGTCGTACAACCTCCTCATAGGTAACCAGATCGAGTTGGTCAAAGACGGCCGAATGTTTGGCCCGGTATTTGTCCTTACTGGCTCTCTTCTTCTTCCCGAACCAGGCGCAATTGGCCGTGTCGGATTTGGCGCGTTCCATCGCCTGACTGGCCGTCCGCCATTCTTGAAGCTCGGGGCTGGGTATGAGACCCGCTGGACTGTTGGGATCAGTGCCCCATAACCGTGCCTAGGGCAGTTGTCAAAATGTTCAAAATTAATTATTCTTAAATTTACTACACTTAAAAAAACGTATTTTAAGAACAATTTCAACAAAAATTGCGAATAATAAAGAACGAGTTTTGCAATTTTCATAAAGTAAACATATATTTGTGGGTTAATAAGTATGAAGTTAATATATGACACAATTCACCAAAGTTCTCATTAAAACGTTTTGAACAAAGTTTCCAAAAGGTATACTTCTAAAAACTCAATAAATACGTCTATGTTTTTTGTGTAGTGAGAACTACAAGACACTCATTTGTTTTGGTCAGTTTGGCTACCTCTTCAACTCTCGCTCGTTAGTTTCAAATCGTATAATTAAGAGGGTCTGAATCATCCGGCTTTCTTCTCTTTTAACAGAGCAGCGAAAGAAACGCGTTAGAAGTTCATTTTTTCTGCATAAACTTTTGTGAAAGACGGTAAAGAAGCGAAACAGAAGTCTTCACTGAGCCATGTAGACGGGGCAGATGCACAACAGCGCAAAAGTAAATAAATTGTTTAACAGACGGATAAAACCAATCGAATCAATCAGAAATCGTTGCCTGGTATTGATTTAATGTTGGAATCGAAAGTTGCTAATGCACGCACTATGGCAATTTGGAGGAAATATAATGGCGCTTCACTTAAATGTATGGCAGAGAATATTATCCGTAATAGACATTGAGTAGGAAGAGGAGAGTTAGAATTAAAAATGATAATCACTATATAGAATTTGTGGGGCTAGGGTGCCACTTTTAAATTCTCTAAAAAGTAACCTTACTGGATTCTTTTTTTGTATGAGACTTCCTGTACTAACAAATGTCTGACTTACTTGCCACCAATTGTGGTCGTCCTTGCTGATAACCTGAAGGATTTCACCCACGTGGAATCGAACTCCGGCCTGAGGACAGGGTATGAGTTCATCGTCCTCTGGTTTGTACTCAAACATGGCGCGGACGTATATCTTTGGTGTTTAGAGGGTAGACAGGCAATTAGTAAATGGATTCGAAGCCACATTTATCCTCAAAAGTAGTTATAATTACAGTTGACAACGGTTAGCTGATTAGTTTTAAAAAACGTCAAGTTAATAGAAGTGAAGAGTTCAAGGGGTTGTGATGTGGATATTAAAATATCAGTGATTAATGACGCACGTGACGAGACGAGTAATTTTAATATTCAAAGAACTAACCGTTGCATACTGGATAATTAAAAAACACAATTGAGAAGTTATACTTTATCTGTTATTGTTTGAAGATACATAAAAGGAGTTGTTATACACTTATTGCCAATATTTACATTCTCGTTTATAAATAACATTAATATATACGGATCATTACCGGGATTCATTATACCTAAAAAGAAGCAAAAATGACCGATTCGGTCTTGATGAATAATAAATTATAAATGAATTACCAAACTATATTATCTCTTTTAAGAGAAAATAATATTTTTTATCACAAATTCAAAATCAAAGTGAACAAAAATTATAAATTCATACGTGAAAAAACAATATAATATATAAAGTTGATAGCAAAGCAAGCATTATTGATACCCATTTATTATAAATAATACTATTATAACAAACAGAATACAAGGTATACCAGTCATCGCTAACTCTGAACCATATTCTAAAATCAAACACAAACCGGCTCCATATGAATCTAAAACAAAAGTGTCGACAGATGAATGCTATCAAAATGTAGAACCGGTCAACAAAACTAGAGAACAACAACAACAACTGGGGGCCAATAGGAAGAGGGCATGCTTCACAGCAACAGACAAACAAATGTTACCTCGCACTGCATTGGGTGATTTCGGTAGCTAGGGACAATCTTCAAGGTCACACTACCGCGTGAGTCTTTCTGGAAAGTAGCATATTCAAGGTCACACACTGATTCTCAAGGTCATAATTATGAAAATTCCTCAAAATGGTAAATATTTGAATCGAAAAAAATAATTAAACACAAAGTTGGTCCACTAAAACTACGAATCATGGCGAATTCTAATATAATGTTATGATCTGCCTCGAAAGTAAATTCCAAAATCGCTGCAAGCATATTATGTAACTAATCACTAAGGCTAGGATGTAATCGCTTTTTCAAATTATGATATAATTACTTGCAGCGATTTAACTGCTGTTTACCTTTTATTTTTATATTCATTAGTGTATACCTGTCGATAATCCATGCAACAGAAAATCGCTGTAATTATAACGCTTCAAAACCACCGATTATTAAATTAATTGAAGAACACTACAATATAGATTTGTAAAGCAGTTAAAGTATGCATGAAGCAGCTTTGGTTAGCGTTAATTATGACGTCACTGTCCACGAGGACACGTCATGATTGAAGGTGATTGTTACCTCTATTGGGTGAGATTCCTGCTTTAAATAAGGTTTAGTTACAATGGCCAAACTCATCCATTTATGTGGTGATATCTAAATAGTATAAACCCAAAATGTGTACAATTAAATCATTAAATAATTGATATCAAATGTTAATATAAAAAAACGCAAAAATTAAGTAAAAACAATTCGGAGGTCCGAAATGTACTTCAATGTAAAATAGCATGCAAACAATTATTTATTAAAATTTTACAAATCTAAAATATATAATTAAAAAAACGCTAATATTAAAGTATAACTATTGATAATAAATTATTAGTTAGATAAGTTGTAGAAATTATGGTATAAAAATCATCATAAATTATAAAGGTATAAAAACAGACACTAATAAAATAAGATGTTGTGGCATGCTTTACAAATTTAAAATATAGTCGAGTATATTCTTAGATCAAAATAATAATAACATTGGGGGAAATAACAAAACTATTGAAGAATAAACTAAAGAATATTTTACGAAGGAGATAATATGGCAGTAAACAGGTCATGCAAATAAGAAGATAATTTATGTATGCTATTTCACCTACACCGAAAAAGCAAACAGCCGATATAATATATTATCGACACATTATTATTTGTTACGAGGAACTGTTTCGAATCTCTTTCAAGAAAATCCGAGCAGGTGTGAGATAATATTTTAGGATCATTTCAAACTCATGGAATAATTTATAGTTTACACAAAATTATGTTTAATGATAGAAATTATTTTTGTAGAAATTTGTACAAACACAAACCTAACAAATTTATTCTTTTTGTTAACTCTTTTGAAATTGTTAAATATTTTAAAAATTGAAATAGCTACTAACAAGACTGCCTATTTATTAATTTACCTTTAAATAAATAAATTTATGTATTTGAAGGTTTACATATATTTGAACTAGAAAATAAACTTGAGAACATAACACAGTAGTGACGGTACAAAACACAAATGTACTGCATTATAAGGTACGGCTAGGATATGTGTAGAATGACTACAGTACTCTTTACAAAGGTAACAGTAAAAGCAATCAGGGCTTACGTCAGATTTCTCAATGAGGGCAAAAAATAGAGGAGAAGGGATGATAAGGAGGAGTTGTCATTCATTTATAAGCAGAGGTGCAAATGCAATTTGATGGGGAGGGGGGGGGGGATTTGCAATTATAACAATCAATAATATACATTAAATATTGTATAATTACAGAAAAGGGAATAGATAGTTATAGGGGATTCTATTTCTAGATATTTCCTAATTAAATTTACAGAAAGATTCGTTTTGTTTTCAGTGTACAAATGAGATAATTATATAAATCGATAATTCAAATGAATGAACGGATAAAAGAAGAAGAATTATAATAGAGGGCTCACTGGGTGAGGGCCGGGTCAATTATAATCCAGAATGGAAGGTTCAACTTACAAGGAGGCGCTGCAAGTAATCGACAGATCGATTGACAACTGGCTCTCCGTTTATCTCCCTGATTTCGTCCCCAACATGAAGAGTTCCTGAAGCAAAACAGAACACATTGGGTCCAAATACAATACAATCAAAGCTCAGTTCATTCTATCAAATAAACCACACAAACTCATGGCGTCACCAACCTTGTCTGTGGATCATTCCACCGTGCATAATTCGAGCGACTATACACTTTCCTTCCTCGTTCATCTTCAGAGTAATTCCCTGGAAAATGAAGAAAAAGAAACGTGCCATGTCATTACCGTCAAACACGATATATCGACACAGACCTACAAACTATAATTGCACTCTTTTGTGCCATCTTTAAATAAAATAAAATGTGCCACGGTAAGAGGTATAGAGTGTAAACGTCGCCAGAGCAGTATCTTGCGAATTTATTATATCTAACTTGTTTCATAAGATTTAAATAAATTCAGCTGCAGAATATAATCAGAGAAAAAAAGCAAAACTCAAACATCACGCGCTGAAATGTCCCCCCTGAGGCTTTTAATGCACAGCTAGTTATTCAATTAGGTATTGGGAGTGAGTTTCGAACATCATCTCAAAAGTACATCATCCCCAAATCCTGCAGGTTATTTTTTGGTTATTTTTAAACTAAATTAATCAACTCCTGAGCCAGCGTTCCTATTTATTTGGACAACTATTTTGATCTAATTCGAAGGAAGGTTTATTTCTGTCCGTTAATTTAATAAAGAATTGAATTAAACAAGGATTCCATTGAAAGTTGGCCTACATTTTCCACCAAATGCAAAAAAAACAACTCATTTTCGTATGAAATAATAATTAGTATCTAAATAAACAAAACAAACTCAAATTGTTTCCGCTTCCAGAATTTTCTTTTATCAACTGTCTCTGTATGTTAGGTAGACCCACATGTTCCATATTTGCAAAGCTGTCTCACCATATTGACAGAAATAGAAAACTGTTTTGCCAATTTTAGGTGGCATGCTCAACTCAAGTAGCTGACGAAATTCTCCAACTTGAAACTCGAAATTGTTAATTTTGTCATCGCTTCTACTTTGCTTGATATACTAATTTAGGTCTGAAAAGACGAAGTAGGCGCTCGGTATGTTCTTCAAGAATCAGTTGTGCGTCACAGACGAAGGAGGACAAATAAGAAAAGCGAAACAAGCTGGCAAGCAAGTCGAATAAAATAAGAGTTCAAACTTCCAAGCATGGTTCGCATCCTTTGAAAATCTAAATTTTAAAACAAATTTAAACTGAAATTAAGATCTTCAAAAAGGGAAAGACATCTTTTATTTTGTTACAGAAGTGATAGATTAAAGACCAACTATTAGGTTAGGTGAGGTCATTCGTATTTAAATCTCGGTCACTGTTTCATAGACTGTGATGCAAATTAAAATGTGCCACCTATATAGTGAGCCGACGGCAAATTGTCGATTCTCCTGAGGACGTGAAACGAGCTTTCTGTGGTACTCTGCTGGGAGAAATACTGCCTCACCAGTCAAAGAAACTATAATTGTCGCATACTCCCTACATAAAAAGCAGCTTACCTACGAAGACATACTGAGGTTGGGTAGGCAATGGACAATAAATTCAACTTTGATTGCTATACTTGCTGCTGACAACACAAGGGACTCCTCCTGGGTGGGATATAGCGCCAATTTCTAGACGAGGAATGATCAATTCGTCGACTTTCCATTAAACATTTAAATTTCTTTGACCATTGATTGTGTCTACCAGGCAGCCGTTGACTGAACGCTAAGACATTTAACTTTACATTGTTCTTCATTAATGTAAAGAAAATAAAACATGGATAAATGTAGAATTTAAAGCGTAGATATAAATCAGAATAATATAATAACAACTAGCAGGAAGAATTATGTCCGCAACCTGTTTCTCAGAAGATAAAGCAAGCATCCTACCTAGAAAGGCGATATTTCAAATTGGTTTGCTGTTAGAGCGTAATAAGATAATTATTGGATTATCGTTCAGATATAGCAACCTCAATTTTCAAGTTAGCTTTCTTGTAACTGGGGATTACACTCAGGAGAGTATTTTCTACAAAGTGATTAAAAGAAAATCACTCCGGCCTGAAATCTTCGAATCGCTGGCAGAGATAATTCTAGAAATAATAATATCTAATGGATGTGATGCATATAGTAGCGGTGTGTAATCCGATAACAATTTACTCTTGACAGATTTAGCTCAAAGCAGGGAGGGGATGATGTTGAAGAATTTACTAAAACGTATTTGAAGCTAGCCACATAATAAATAATAAACAACTAATTTGCTTTTTTCAGAAAAAAATTTTTTAAACAGAATACTACACATTTAAATTTAGTATGGACGGACTCTTTCAAACTCAAAATCTATAGAGATTTCTCTAAACCAATCAGAATTGAGTATTGACTGATTTGAACAGAGTTCGTTAAAAAACTCATCAAAGTTTAAATAGGCAAAAGTGATGATCTCATTTATTATAATAAATACTTTGTTATTCATACGAGTAGTATAAGCGGAAGAGCACTCACCATGGGCTCGTTAGTATTCTTCTGGAATTGCACGAGGCGTACCCGTGTGACGTGAGGCTCCATGTCCGGCTCTGGCGAATCGTCACACTCGCCGTTTAGAAATGACGAGACAGGCGGCGGCGTTACTCGTATTGCTGACTCACCGTAGACGTCGTGTGAGATTACGTCGTGAGCTTGAAGAAGACCCTGGTTGGTCACAAATAGGAGAGTTACTTAATAGTGTTTTGTTTCTAAACATATTTTATATAAAATGTACATAGCAATATAGTTTAATCACTTATTATTACAATTATAGTTTATAAGTAGTAAAAAAGGTTATAAAGGTACTTTGATGAAATTAATAATCACTGTTAATATTCTGACGAAAAATATGAAATTATTGTAAAAACCATTTCGTCTGTTTCTGTAAATGAATCAGCTAAAATCGACTAATTTTAGTTTTGTTATCTAATAAACTCCCATTAGATAGTTTTATAGACATTTTGATAAGACTTTCTTTCAAAACTGCGATATTCATTTAATAGAAATATTGTTTACTTCAATAATAAATTGGCTTTAGCCATAAGTTTCAAGATAAAATAGGATTTGAAATAATAGCTTTGAATAAGTATACCATCGAAAAAGCCTTGATAACTAACAAATCATGAATCTGAATTTTAAGAAATGATTTATTTAAATGATCACATCAAACAAATCCTAGATATCTTTGATTTATATATATAGAATGGTAGAGATCTGAGTGGGGTGTTATCTAAGAAAATAAATAACTATTGGTTTGTTATCAGATATATTGCTATCCAAAATTGGACATTATTTGAACGAAACGACAAAATAAAATAAAGAACTTTGTTGGTAAATCGTCAAAAATATTCTTAACTAAAACTAAACTTTAGAAATTCCAAAGCTGAGTATGCAAGTAAAGAAACAGTTTATAAAATACAAATCCACTAAATAAAAAGGGATAGTTTTGTTTCGTTTTTGGTAGAAAAAAGGATAAAAAGCAGGACAGGAGACCGCAACGTCACTTCCAATTATCCTACGAACGAGTTACTTAAAGCCGCCATCGGCGCTACTTTTCGACTGTATATATTGTCTTATTGACCTTGTGCGAGAATCTTTCAAAGTCTTCTGAGCAGACTATTGGAGATGAATTATAATAAGAGAAAAGAGCCATCAATCTTATGTCAGCTATAGTTAAATTTACTGCTTACAACCGAAATATCTGAAGTTTCTGTGAATAAAACTTACAAATAGTTCATCCTTGAATATTTAATGAAATTTTCAAAAAATTTACATAAAATTCATACTATTCAATTTGGTTTAAAAATCGGTGATTGTATTTTGTTACATTTCATAGAAATTTGTAAAATCAGAATTAGATCAAATCTGCTTACCAAACTTAATACGACGTGTAAATTCCAGACAAACTAGGGTCCTCAGTTTCCAAAAAACAATATCGTAGCCAGACTAATAAGGTCACTTTATCGAGAACGTTTTTTCTTTTTAAAAAGACGAAATTCCAAGTTGATAGACAGACGACCAAATTAGAAGTGAATCTGTCATTTGATCCGATAGCTTGCTTACTTATTTATATACACTTCTGTGAGCATACAGCTGGCCGGCAAAAATCGAAGAGAACCAACAACTTCGAGCAATCACTCTGTCAAAGTTGCAATCGAAGGAGAATTACAAAACAGAGAAGGCAAAACTTCTCCGCCAACAACCTTACAAAAGTTTCCGGCTTTGCTCGACATTTTATCGAGCTTTTCTCTAAAACCTGATACGATTGGCTGTCACCTTTTTGAGAAGAAAATCAAGGGAGAGGAGAGGGGGTGGGGTGTTAATCAAAATAATCTGGGATCAGTTGAGTGCAACAACAGCTGAACAAGCAAGGCTTGTCCCAGATACAAGAATGATAATATGTTATATATAGTATGGCTGAGGTAACTCTTGTAGGAGGAAATGTTAGCTATAAAGATTGTCTAATTGTCTAGATGGAAAATTATAAACTATGACAAATGATATTTATTCATCCGTGGAAACTTTGAATACCTCGACCGTCCAGAATACTCTTTTAGTTTCCTGGAATAAACTAGTTATTGACATTTTGAGAAATCCGTTCTTAGAACGGGACAATTATATTTTTTACTTGATCCTTTTTACTTTATTCTTAGCATTGAAATATGCTTTAATAAATAAATAAATTGAAATTGAAGAATACAAAAGTAGTTCAGCCCGATTACTTCGAAGCGATCTGATTTGCAATAAATCCCAAATTTATAAATATTATTCAAATTTAGCAGAAAACTAAAAACATTCTCCAGTTTTCAAATTGTACACCGAACAGAAATTTAGTTTTATCTCATTTTAAATAAATATGCTACATATTAATGAAACCAAATACGGAAAAACGAGGACTTAGAATCGGTGCTTAAGAATCCCCAGGGGGTAGTCTTCATTCCGGGGGAGAAAGAGAACGAGAAAAGTCTACTGCTCTGCCTCATAGCTTCTGATTAGATAACATTAATTGGAATCTGCTCTCTGCCGTCCAGCCAAATTTGGCTTGTGGTTCGTATTTACCAACGCTAAAGATTCCACTTTGGCGAAACAGCATGTCACTTGTTGAAGAATCATTTTTTATTTAATAAAGTTGCGTTTTTGATGGCATATTATATAAAATATAAATAATGAAAGACTCTTATAATAATTGCACCATTTTTAAAAAGATTAAAAAATAACGACAAACTATTAACAGACTTTTGAACAGTTGAATAATTACAAATACAATAGACGGCTGGTTTTCTTGTCGTAGAGTTTATTCCTTTTTTGACCGATAAAGATTACGAAAAAAGTTATGAATATTTATTAGATGAAAAATTAAATCTGAAAAATATTCCTGGTTATATAAACGGACTTAAATTGTGGTTGATTAAATTTCTAAATAAATAGTTATTTGGTCTCATTAAATATATTTTTAATTAATGTCAATGAAGAAAACTTTCCGTTGAAAACATTCTTAATACATTTAGGCTACTGAAATCAATAATTAAATCAGTAATTTTTTAAGTATATGAAATGTAAGAACTATAAGATGATGTTGCAAATAAATATGGAGTCATGAAATATTAAACATAATTAGATAATTTAACCTAATTTTTAAATTAACCATAATTTAAATTGAATTGAGCAATGCGACAAGGAAATTATTTAATTTTAATATATTTTAATAGTGAAATTTTACATATTAAATTTATATCAATACTGTACATCTTTGTTTAATTACAATGAGCTAAATCAATGTAAGATTTTATTAAATAATTAATTTTCATCTTTACACAATGATCACATCAAGATAAAATATAATTCGGTGTTTTTGTGATTATACACTTAAATTAAAGAGCTTCACATGCTAGATGTTCCAGAGCATGAGATAAAATATAATATAAAACTTTTTATTTATTTTAATGAAATGCTTATTTGTTACTAATATGACAAAATAAAATAATGATGTTGATTGCTACTCGTTTACTTACAAGTAGTAGAGTCATTACATCTAAAATAGTCTTACACTAAATTAATGAAAATCTCAATAATAAAGTTGATGAGAAACACAATTAATGGGTGTCTAATTCACTTACTCGAACATGTCCCAGACAAAGTATTCTCTGAAGTTCATGTATTTCTCGACCGAATTCAGGACTGCGACATTGGGCCAATTCTTCCAATACCTAAAATAGTCAAGGTAGAATAGAATTATCAAATAGAATAATTGTATTATTATAATTCCCAACCTAAGTATTACTAAATATTAATAATTGTGATAAAAAATAGGAAAAAGTTTTTAAAAAGTTTCGGATTTCTGTAAGATTAGAAAATTCAAAATTAATTATAAATAATTAAAAAAAATTTTGTCACGACTTTTAAAACTTTTCTAAACACATTTAGGCGGAAGGTGGAATCCAATATTAAAAATAAAACATGAGTGTCCTTAATAACGGACATTTAGAACTGTAACAGATACACTAAACATTATACCTCCTTGTTTCTCAATGTAGCATCGTCCGGTTGTCGTATATTGGTACCAACAGACAGGCTGTTGATGTGGTCATAAAGCTGAAATATAAGAGGTAAAGAAATAATTTAAAACCGAATTAATTCTGCAAACACCCATGTAAAAGTGTCGACTTTGTGGATGGGTGGTTTCACATCTGATGTCCTTAAAATAAGTCTTGGTTAGCCTAATACACAATTTTTTATATTATATTTATAAATTAATATTCAAAGTAATGGATTAAATTATGTAGATATATTTTTTATATTTTCTATTAGAAAAGTTTTATTTTTCTATAAACTAATAAAATTCCAAAAATATTTTTCTTCAAAAGCGGTTTAGAAACACGACAATCAAAAGACGTTGTAATACAAAAATAATTGGAAGTTAACATTAATGAATAAGTTAAGAGAATAACACACACGAAAATTATTTGAAAAAACATGAAAACGAGTCATGTGGGAATTAAAGCATACGGCTAAGTGGCCTCGCGCAAATCAATTAGTCACAATTTTCGGCAAAACTATTACGACCATGATGCATGTCTGCTTCTACTGTGGTCTCTAGGGAGGACTTTGAGGGACATGTCAGAAGAAGTCTATTAGGCACACTTGACTTCCTCCAAACCTTATAGACTATGATGTTATTGTTTAAAGTGATGTTTTCGTGCTATTTAGAAGAGTTAGCTTTATAATATATTGATTTTTGTAAACTAAATAGATCAACTTCAGAAATGTCTTTAAATTGCTTTCAATACATCATTTGAATTAATGACAATATTATGTCAGACTAATCGTTAGCGAATGCTGTAAATATTAATCTACATAAAGAAGTTATATTAATTTAAAGACAATACAAATCTGAAGATATTGCGAACTAATTTATATGATGACAAATGTCTAAACGTACCGTGTTGGGATGAGTTGAATAATAATATGCCATTTCAGATATGCTAAGTCCTTAAACTAAATATATTTCCATCAACTGTTGAATCACACAATAACAATCAAGGATCACTGGTAACAGAACTAAATTAATAATATTATTTAGCCCAAAATTAAGGGATTCATTGAAGAAAAATGAAAGCGATCTGTAGACGTCTTAGAGACTGCACTGTCAACTGCCAATTTAAAATGATGACCTTTTCCTTCAGGAAATGACCGTCTTTCTTCAACACGCATAATAATTGAGCGTCACGGAGACTTCAATGAATGAAAGGCTGTCTGGCTGGCTTACACTACCGGCTGGCTTCAATTCTATAGCCAATAAGTTCGGGGAGTCTTGGTAGCGAAGTGAAAAAAGTGAAGCCGGCAAATATAAGTCGATAAAAAGTTGCAGTCCAACAAGCGCAGATATACACACGTACACCCAAGATTAATAGAAAAGGGAGACTGATCCTCTAAATGTAACTGAAAAAAGGGAAACATCCTTTTTTTTCCTTTTTCTTTATATTCTCGGCCTTAAATTTTAGATTTTTTTTTTCATCTGATATCGTAATTTTTCCCACATTTTTTTTCTATCATGATATAGTATGTATGCAAGTGAGCTTACAAGGCCATATATAATGTATGCAAGGGGTATACTCTGCAAGTTTCAGGTCACAGCACAAAAGAGGAAGAACCTATATAACTATAAACGGAAGAATCAATGTTCTGTGAATGTTGAAGCAGGTTGCACATTAGAAATTAGTTTTGTTTTTGATGTTGTTTATGAAAAAACATACTTACAAGTGTAGATTGTAATTATTTACACTTTTAGATGCATCAATTTAAGGAATATAAAAATCTTTCCGTTGAGAAAGTATTTGAAAATCAATAATGAAAAAAAACCTTATTCAACCTCAAACCCAAAAACAAGATTATTTTAAAATATTGCCATTATTATCGTAAAACGAAAATATATTTCTTCTATAATAATTCTTCAAGACGAATTATGATACATTGTACAAAAACTATAACTAATATTAAGCAATTATGTCACAACAGAATAAATTGTATACCAAAAACATTTCACGTTTTGATATATTAAGATATAAATTAAACTGTAATATATGTTAGCTGGAAACTATATTCGTATCATGATTTAAGAAACATAGAAGCTGCCTTGAACTACAATCTAGTCTTGTGTTTTTGTAATTTGCTGCTATGCCCAACATCTCAACAACACGAGAAATAGCCGTCGGGTTGGCCAAGTATTAAATTACAATTAGGGACGGAGGCTGAATTATTGACTGCCTGCATGGCGAGATGTCACCTCATATTAGAAATTGATTTATCATTGACTAACTAGTTTTGGCGAAACTACAAACAAGACAGGAAAGTCTTGCCTGCTAACACAATATCCTGATTAGTATTCACTACAGGAAGAGGGTACAACAGTTTGTAGTTTTTTTGATTACTTGAGGAAAGGTGTTGACCATATTGTCGAATAACTCAATAAATGGAGTGATGGGTGTGATTAAGAAGTTGTTCAAGCAGCGAATTAAGTTAGTTACAGCTGTATTATATAATCAATACATTAATCTATCTTTATAAAAGAAGTTGACTAAATTCATTAATATCAAACAAATATAATGTGCAAGGCAATTTAAAACTATGCAGAAAAATCAGTAAATTACTTAAAATTATAATCAATAAATATTGCGTTCTGTTTCAATGTAATATATATTTAATATATATCAAATATACCATTGCTTAATATAAAAAGCAGTAATCTATGTAAATTTACAAAATAAATGCCCATATTTAATTGGAATACACAAAATAATAGAACATGTTGTAGAAAACTTCATAAGTAAAATGTTTAAAAAGTTGACTTTGTAATTGGGCTTCAAAAGAAATTCAGGATTCTGTTTGATCGTCTCGACAATTAGATATTTTCTCTGTGTAGAACAACATTCCTAAACCCTAAATGTACAAACGTATACTTTAGACTTTTAACTTTGTTTTGATCATTATACGGAAATAATATCCCTGTTTATAAACATACGCTCCTTGTAGAAAACATCGTATTGATTTACCCATCCAAAAGAACATCTTCTAAACACACTCAATCCAAAAGGACATCCAGAGCTTTTCATGTAGTGACGGTAAATAATTATGCCAGACAGATGCATATACTAATTAGACAAGTAAAATATAGTATAACAGATAACCAATATTGATTAACTTAATTGATCAATACTATTGATCGTAAATATTTTAATAGATATAATTAAATTTTAAATAACTTTTAAATTACCGATAATAGTGTTAAATCAATATCATAATATTTATTAATGTAACACATGTGGTAATAGTGGACATATCAGAGTATTCATTGAATAATAGAAATATACTAATAAATTATAAAGTATCGTTCATTTCCATTAATTGAATTAAACAAATCCTTAATATCAACTATAGGTTTTAGTATAGGTTCAATTAACGAAATGGATTATTGTAACTTAATTCTTAATAAGGATCTTAATTTTAATTTAAGAGTAAAAGCGATCACTTTTTAACAATGTTTGAATTCTTCTATATATCGCAAAATGCTTGGCTAGCAGAAATGGAAAATTTAAATTAATTAAAACGAATCTAAATAGAACAAATATATTATTAATAATGGAATGTAATATTCACATAACGTGCAACCATAAGTTAGTTCAAGTATTGATTAAATCTCAAAAATGGAACTTGAGTGTCATCCAAAGGACAAGAAAATCATAAACAATAGCCAACATAAAATCTACTAAAAGCCGGTTAATATAAAGGCAATAAATATTACCATTCGACGTGCACAAGTCTGGCTCAGACTATAAACAAACGAAGGTCTTTTCTCGGCCCTTAAATAACTCTTTAGTAAGTGTTTTTCTTTTTCTTTTATGCGTCAAAAGCGTCAAGGAGAGGAGCAGCCTCTTTGGTCGCGGCAGAGCAGATAATAAACTAAACTAAGTGCGATGTCCCGTGGGAAAACTAATTCAGAGGTTGGGGTAGAACTGTCCGTTCGCTCGATTCAAATGCACGCATCCTCAGAAATCGATGAAGCTCGCGTTTATATATCATAATACATTATAGCAAATATGTTTATTAGGAGAAAACAATTATCTTTGACCAAGAATGAGACATTTATGTCGCATAGAAATCGGCAACCAAGTGGTTTCGCATTTGTTTCAGGCAGAAATGGACACACCTTAGAAGAAATATATTTTTAAGTAGAGCAAATACAAATTGAGAAAAATTATATTTGATTTGTCAAAAGATTTTCAGGCGATTAAAGCAATTTAATTAACTGAAATTTATTTTAACAAAAATAATGACATATTACGATAATAGAAGATCATCATGTTACAACCTCTTAAAAAAGTGAAACTCTAGTCAGCAAAATTTCAAAAAATCAAATTAGTTACTAAATAACCGAATTTTAATTAATTTATAACATCTGTAAAATGAAATAATTATTTTAACATTCTACTCATAAATGAATGTTTTTTGTTTTGCACCCTTTAAACCATTCCCTTTTGGAGCGCGGGCTTCACATAAACAAGCTAGTTGAATATCGTGTATTGAAGGATTCGTGTTACTAATTAATTAATTAAATAAATGTCATTCTTTAATTAACCAAACAAACACCTCCGAATAAATAGTAGCTATTCAAAGTCACTGCGTCGAAAATTAATGGAAGAACAATTCAAAAAGTGTTGAACTATTTTGAAGCTAAACAAATAAATCTGAATTTTGAGTTTGAAACTAATTCAATCATTGAAATGAATATATGAGATAATGTTAATTTGCTTAGAGGGGTCTTTGAACACTGCTTGAACGTGATTAACTCTAGCTCTATAAGCTCCATCAAAGACCAATACAAATAATACAAAGAAAGACAGAGAGTAAAGATAATGGGCCACCTCTAGCAGGGAGTGAAGTTGTTGATCCTGGAAGACCGTGTGTAGGAAGTCGACGTCTTGTTCGGTGCATTCGGTGAGGCACTGCATCTCTTCCAGACTGTCGAGAACCGCGCTCACCGCTGTGGAGAGAAAGAGAGATAAAGATGTGAGAAGGGGAGATAGGGTGTGCCTGTGTAGTGTTTTGAGGAAAAGGTTTTCTTTGAGTTATCACGATCTGGAACCCTTTAGACGAGGGATTGTGTTGTGGACGAACGTGTTATTATGTTAGGAGAGGACTGATTGATGATACACTAAAATAATAACCTATGTACGGCCGTAAATGTTTTGATATTTCATTTTACAATGCTCAGAAAACTACACATTATAAAATTCTTACAAAAATGTTGAGAGAACCGATTAGAATATTGCTGTTGTGAGAATATTAAATAAATTAGATAACAATTATACAAATTTGATCTTAAACAAAAAAAACACGAAAAGATATAATTTTAAGACATCAATAATTAATCAATAATATGCCAACAGGTTTTTGCGCAGATTTTTTATCTTATTTAACAGAGCATTGAAATTTTCCACAATAAAAAAGAATTTCACAGCGTAGTTAACTTCAAGAAAGCAACATCAAAGGAAAATCTAACTTTGTTGAGCGGGAAATGATTAACTAAAATAAATGATCTTAAAGGCGAACTGAACACTTTTAATACAAGCTTGCTTCTTAGCATCGAATTAATCAACTAAAGATAACTTGAAACCGTTATTAAATACTTAATCATAGTCATAAAAGACAAAATATCGAAAAATTAATATGATTATGCCAGGCCTCGATTAATTTTATCTAAATTTAGGAAATAAATTTGCTATTTTTCAATAAATATAATAAAATCGTTTCTCAACGGAAAAAAATATCGAAAGTTGACGAAACATTTAATTTTTAATTAACGCATATTATAAATAACTGGTTGTGGTTTACTACTTTCGAGTGTTATGCAAAAACCAAAGCAGACTTGCTCTATTTGAGAATTAGTTTTTGAGTCGCTGTACCATTTGTATGACATTATAAAGTCCACTCCTAAGAGCTTTGATCAATGTGTATCTACAAAATCCATAGCAACTACACAGGATATTGATTCATGTCTGCTAACCAGAAAAAGAAAGAAAAGATGATTTCAAACATTTGAAGGGGATGTCTTGTCCATCATCAAAGGATCTTTTTTGTTTTTAACTCAATGGTCAAAGATAAAAACCTGATTTGAAACACTTTCTTGAGAATTGCGAAAAACAATTTCAGACACTATAATAAAGTGTGGTCTCGCTACTTTATCCCTTCCATTTGAACATTTACAAACGAATTAGTGAACTCATTATAAACTGAGGAGTTTTCACAATTACCCGTGGTTTCGGGTCTTTGTTGTCAATTTCTCTTTGTGCATAGAAACCAGGTAATTAGAAGGAACATAACTGTTTCACAGATATAAATATATTTTACATGTTTGCGTGATAGTTTGACAGATGGCTCTTGCTCATTCAATCATTTTTTAAACCCTGTAAACTTTCTTTAAGAAATTTTTCAAAACTTAAATGTAATCGAGTTGGACCAAGTTTAATAAATATTAAATACTTTTCGAAATTAAGATTAGATCATAGAAGGCTTCATGGTAAAAATATCGAACCAGTAAACAACAAAAATTGCTCTTCACACGGAAAACATTATTTACTAGAACATAATTGGAAATATAGACATTTCATTAAAAAAAACAATTGCCTTATTAAAAGGAAGCCAATCCAATTAAAAGTATTGTAGGAAGGAAAAGAGAATTGGATAACGTTGACAATTTATCCCAAACAGTGTGTTTTTTGGTAAATATAGAACGTGAAGGTCCGTTCAAATACAAAAATAAAAATAAGGTACAAATAGAATTTGTGTGTTTGGAGTAACTCTATTTGCTCCATAGAGGATTGTAATCTAGACTTAACTTCTGAGTTGCCTCTCAATTTGACGGAGACTACCAACCAGCTTTACCTATATATACAAGTAAAGAAAGATTAAATTATGCATTTTATGTTTCCTACTGGCTGCGTCGTAAGTTAAAAGAAAGGTATAGTCATCTATCCTAATTGTAAGCCAAGACTAGCGCTCGCAGTAATTTCATTTGGTCGATGTAGTTCAACGACAGATCATAAGAGATTTATGCCCTGAGACTTGATTCATTCCACTAAGATTAAAAGTTACATGACTTCGGAAGCAAACATTTATACAAGAAAAGAAAAAAAGGAACAATTTTCTTTTTCAAATTGAATCAACAATGATGATAAACACAGTAATTTAGACACATTTTTCAAGATTATATTCCATCACTTTTCATGTTTTTCAATTATTGGTCTCATGTTTGCAATGAATTCTATGTGTTCATACGAATACTTTTATGCATCAAAATTAAATGTTTGATTGTTTATTGCATTTTATTGTTATTCAAAAAGTTAATAGAAAATCTTTTTTAGATTCCATCATTTTTAAAAAGTTACGCATTACCTAACGAAATCAAAATCTACAAAATAATGTAACTAAAGAATTTCCAAAGAACTAAAGAATTTCCAAAGAACTCCAGATTTTGAAATAACCATGGGAAACAGGCTAAATATATTTAAAACAATCCTTTCCATTGAAAATATAAAGAAAAAGCAAATTTAAAATAAAACAAGGTTGGCATTTTACTTCAAAAAGATATTGTTTATGAAACCTTTTATGTTAACATTTTCTCAAAGCTGTATTGATTACGGAGTTCATTGATTTATCGAACAACCTACCAGTCAATCTAATGAATTATATATAAGTGATGGACAGTATCTTTTGTAAAAACCAGCACAAATTTTTCAATCTGATAATTTGACAGGAAAACTGTACTTATAATAAACACATGACGTGATAAGTTTAAAGCATCCGCATAATATCGATATTTAAATAGTGAGGACAGGAATCTCGTAAATGCTAAAAATTGATCTGTATGGAGTATATTATATATTATCCATAAAAGAATATTTATATATTCAGAACAGTGATTAAATAATCAATAAGTATAATATACGTTATCATTGTTGGGTTTTATAAAATAGTGTGGCTATCAGCAATAAATTGTAATCTAGACTGGACATAACAAACGACAGCTATTAAATTTATCATGACTAAAAGCGGTGATTTTAACATTTATCAAATTTTGTACAAACGATGATTTTAACATTTATCATAAATAAAGGCTGCTAACATTTAATTATTCTTCAAATATGAATTAGAAACAATGAATTTTTTTAACAATAACTGAACAAATGCGTACAAATTTTTGATAAAATAATCGAAATATTTCACCGAATCTGCAGCTAAAAGTCAGAGGAAATGTATCTAAGTAGGAAGTGACCGACACTTACCAGCTGAAGTGATTTCATCGTCGTCAACATCCATCATTTCTCCACTTTGCGAGGGATCAGAGATTGCAATAGCCGGATCACTGGAGAAGACTGACCATTTAGCGCTGGACACTGCCGCCAAAACGGCGCCCTATTCAGGGGAATGAAGGAGATAGACACTGAGCTATACTTCGGGAATTACATCCACAATGGAAGTGAAGAGAATAGTTGTATTACACCTTTTTCGTGTTTAAATAAAAGAATGAATATGTGAGCTGTGGATTCTTGGGGATAAAATCTGTTACTTGTCGTTGGTGATCAAAAACCGATTCCCAAAATGCATTGCGTCGAGCTCATTCGCTGCAATTTCATGACGGCAAGGAAGCCAGCTAGCGATACTGCTGCAGTGAAATGCAGAAGATACAGAGAGACAGAAATCCTCTTGAATTACGAGAGGGGAGGCAGTAACGGGGAGGTGGCGAGAGGATCTGTTGGAATTCTAGCGGCGTGAGTTGTCCAGGAAGGAGGATTTATCACGAAAGTATTTGAGACAAAAGTATGGATGGACGGTTAGATAGATAAGTATGCTTCGTCGAGGCGAGTCAAACTTTCCTGTGATGAGGGCGGCAGTTAAACCTACATCGGTCAATGTCTTAAAGGGCATTACTAGACGTGTTAAAGCTTTGTTTTCTATTAACAAGTGTTAGACATGGCTTGCGCGCTCAGCGACGATACGGTGTATTGTAAAAGAGAAAGTTTTTGCGCGGTCAAGGAAGTAGATAAGACTGCCATCGCCAAAGCTGCAAATCCGATAATTGAATTCATTACACACGTTGCTATAGTTACGGAAAACTCATATCTGCAGCTATTTCATCATATCTTCGGAATTATATTCCTATCAGTATTATTATTACTATAAACCTTTTTTGTATTATTAGACAAAGATGAGAAGTACTAAAAAAATCACAATGCCCTTTCAAAATTGATTAGAAATTGTTTCAAATTAATTGTAAAGAAATAATAAAAAAATGAAATCCATTTCTCAAAATCTTAGCGAACACTGCAAAACATTATGTAAAAGAAAGATAATTCAGCTATTACAATACTTTCGTCAACGCTTTTTTATTCAATTCCTTCCCTAAACCCACACGCTTCAATCACTCGGGAAGAGTATCAACAGAGTTCAACTTAAAAACATAACACCTCAAATCGATAAAGTTGGTAAAAAAAACAAGAATTCCCAATTACGCGCAAAAACTTCTTATTCTCCCTAGCTCTAGCTCTAGTAATCGTAGGCTACAACTATCTCATATACAACTAATCCAGCTGGTGGGTTTACACAGCTCGGGTGCGTCGAGAAACAAGAGACATTTCTTCGAACTCTTGTGTGTAATGTAACTTTTATAGACCTTTCAGTAGAACTGGAAAATCATTAATAAAACATTTTAACCGAGATACCTAGAAGACCATTGCAATAGTGGTTTGGGTTTTTGTCGAAAAGTAAATCAAACGTAAAATCTGGGGATTAAAAATTTTGATTTAGTTTAAATAGTTTGTTTTGTTGTAAATGAAAATAAAATAAAATTCACACAATAGTTTAGTTTTCTCCAAAATAAACAATTTAACTTTAAAGTTAATGCTGAACACGAGTATAATTACGTTGGATCTTGATATACTACTTGCAAAATAAAGTAGCATATTGAAAAAAATACAACATAAGTTATTACATTGCCACAGGAAAAGAGACTTCAGCAAAAGAAGACTCAATGGGCGAAGTTCTGGACAGCTTGCGAAACACAAATCTAATTATTAAGGGGGAATGGCTTCCAGACAATAATTGTGGACACTACTAACATTCATACTAATTATTGACTGATTAGTTCTGGTCGGTATATAAAGTGCTCAAGGCAAAGAGAGCGCAAGATGTTAGTGTAGAGAGAAGTTCTTCATTTTCTTCGGAAATCAAAGTAGGTATAAGAGAACGTTTTTGGATTTTTGGGTAAACTAGAAAGCACACGCGCATCACTCGCAAAAAAGAAATTTCGTATATTTTGAAGAATGTATAAACAAATATTATACGTTTTGATTATATAACTATTGTTTCACAGAAAAAACAAGGTTAAATCTAATTTTAAAAAAATGAATTAAAATTTGAGGTAATCCAGATTAAACATGCATATTTTTTTGTATATTAATATAATTAATATATTAGACTTTTTCAAACAGCTCTTATAAATAGAAAAAAAACTATAAACACTCAAACAATTTCAACAGTGATTTTGAAGTTTAAAATTTCATAGATTCTGAAGTATGAAAAAAGGTCAACTTTTATTTCATCAAAAATACGTATAATATTATATTTATTACTGACTAGTAGTATGGGAAATTAACTAAAACAAACCTTAAGTTTCCTGCGTGCATTGAACTTCTTCATCTCCTCAACTGTCTCGTGTAGATGAGTCTTTGGAGCTCGTGCCTTCTGGCTGATCCAGGGATGGCGAAGAGCTTCCTCCACTGTCAACCGCTTGTCAGGATCCAGATCAAGAAGGCGAATAACAAGATCACGTGCCTCTGTCGAAATGATATTCCACACCTGTGGCTTCATCTTAGGGATGGAAAGAGTTATACAAGTTATAGACTATAATTTATTGAAAAAATAGCTTTGCATGGAAACGTTTTTGAAACAATAAAACTTAAATGAACACGTCTACTTAAAATCTATTTAATAAACAATTGTTTCCAATTTTTTCATTTTATGGTAATGACGATTTTTAGAACAATTACTGTAAATTTGACAATTTGACAATTAAACATTGAATTTGTGTTTATGATGACTAAGAATGCTTAGATTGATTTAATTTATTCTTAAACAAAATAATAATATTGGAGAGATAGAATGAAATAAATATAAATACATTTGAAAGGTTTTATGAGCTAGTTAAGGACGAAAATAACCGAACTATCAATTGAACAGAATAAATTTTATACGAAGCACAGATGTTTAAAATGTAAATAAACATTTCTGTAATAAGAATAGATAAATACATTGCCAGACAATGTTAAATGTGGAAATGATCTGTAGGCTATACCTTCTATTTTTTATTTTTGGAATGAAGTCGTGTCTTGCAAAGGAATACGTTCGTTAAGTTCCAGATGTTTTGTAATTAAAATATTTTAGTCAGCATGTTATAAACATATTACACTTCACAGGATTTTTGTAGTTGCGAACAGATAATGCACTTTTCTAGTAAGACTACGTTATATTTACTCTAAAATAGTATTCGAAGGTCCAAACGTTCAGTTATATTCTTATTATAATAAAAAGATTTCAAATCAGAATATAAGTCAGTAAAAATATGCCACGTATTTTAGACAATGTAAAACAGAATTTTTAGAAAATAAGTTTTATAGCTTGAAGTGTTTATAACTTTGTCTTATTTATAAATCACTAAATGTATCTGCCATACAAAAAAAGATGAAAAATCTCTGTCAATTTTATTGAAGAAAAATTTTTTTTATGAGTTATATATGTTAATATTTCCTCATATTAGTGAATTAATTTATATTGGTCGTCTTCTGATTCTCCAAGAAATTGTGCTTTACTTTCACTATATAGACAACTGGCCACGAATACAACAGAATAGTCTGCATAAAAACAGACTGTTGCACGTATTGTGAATAATAAAACAATACGGAAGGACATAATTGGATTAATTAGTGCTTAATGTAGTACAACTTTTCGGCTTCCTGTAACAAGAACTGAGAGTCTCAGTCAAGTTGACCGGACAGAAGGCCTCGCTAAATGCTCCACGCCAAACTCTCCCTTCTTAATTGTGAGTTGGAGAGGGAGACGAGATAGGAAGCTGGTTGTGACATGGATGAAGAGGACAGGTTGAAGGCTAAATACAGACTTTAGCCAGATAAGAGGGTAGAGACGTGGACAAGACTTTGACTAGACTGAACCGACATTAACCGACAAGGAGGTATCATATTCGTAGAGTAGACTGGATTGTATACTTTTATTATTTAACGTTATGTCGAAAGTAATAAAATAATTTTTTCTATAAAAGTCAAATTATTCTAGAACATCACTTTGTAAGCTTGCTACATCCAAAGAGAACATAATATGCCGTTGCATTTTGATGAAGCCGTGTCTCTAAACATTACATTAATTTTGATAGAAACATGTAAAGATCTCACGTGATATCGACCCATGACAATCTGGGAGAAGAGGGTCTCCCTGGTGCCATAGAAGGGTAAGGACCCGCTGAGCAGAACGAAGAGAAGAACACCACAGCCCCAGGCATCCACGGGTTTGCCGTAGGACTCCCGACGTACCACCTCTGGCGCCATGAAGTGAGGTGTTCCGATACGACCTGTACACAGAGCAGTGAAGACCAATAGATGATCTAACTTTAATTAAATTCTTTTTTTGCTGAAGTTTATGCTAATTCAATCGAGTTGTCAATCGAATGTATTTAACAGGGGCAATTTATAGTATATATAAAAGTCTTCGAAATTAAAATTTACTAATTTTATTATATTTTAAATTTTTATTAATCAATATTTATATAAATTATGACACCTAAAATTATGCCTCTAGTTTAAAGCAAAAAAGATACTTTAGACGAGTAGACTATTACCAGAGGCATTATACAGAACTTATTTGAGTTCATTTCTTCCATTTTCCACTTATAAGTCGCTTAAATAAATGATTAATTAATATGACTAAGAATCCAGAATTTTAACTTTTTTTGTGAAAGGTTTGTGAATGTAAACCACATAAATGCATGCATGCAGAGCTTAAAATAGAACCCTTAAATGCAGAAAAAATAAATAGATTATCACCAGGAAAATGTAAATCACTTCAACTACCTACAGCTAGAATACATGCAGCCAAGAGTCTGTCTGAATATCCGTGGAAGGACGATTCAAATTCTGCAAGAGAGCAATTCTTTGAGAGTGGGAGATAAATGAAGAAGGGATGGATCTGTCATTTTATTTCTGGGAGATGTGGCATGTCTAAACTGACAAAATCCAGTCAGTTAATCACTTTTAGCCGGTTGATCTGTGATTCAAATTGACACACCGGGGCAAATATGCAGAACTGGGTCGTCTGAGTAGTGGGACATAGTCTCCTCTCTGTATCCCTGTGAAGAAGCAATTCTCAAGGAAAGCGAACAAAACATGGCAGAAGGAAACTCGAGGCTGTGTCCTACTGCTGCTCCAGAAAGAGATGAACCCTGTCTTATGTGCTTACAAAGAGGAGATGCATATAAATCCGTCCATAGAAGCTTGTAAGATCAGGTATGGATGTGTGTATGAGGTCTTCTTAAAGGAGAATATAGTATGGCTGATCACATATGGTTCGTATTTATTTCAAATTTATTTCCCTCCTTTCTTGTGAGAAAAGATGAAGTGTTCTGAATTAATTATTGTGTGATACTCTTCCAAATTGATTGCATATTATTTACGGATAGGCTCTGACTAGCTGCAAGAATGTATGATTTCTGTAAGATCCAGTAAGAAAACCACCAAGTATAAGAACAAGAATTATTGTCAAACGATTGCTTATAGCTGTCAGAAATAATCGAAATGATATTTATTTTCAATTTATAAAAAAGGCTTTTGAATGAATCAAAAATTAAAATTAGATTCAGTTAATGAAATAAAAGGTGAAGAAGCAGCATAAAATCAGAGGGGAAATAACAGTCATTATGTTAACTGAGATGTAATAATCCAAAGCGAAAACCATAATCAACATCCCGATAATTAAATTGTTAGCAATAGATAAAACATGTTAAAATATTATCATCATAGATGTCGCTTGTACAAATTCAAAACTAACTTGCAGTCGACACAATTTCAGTATTAACTCACCCGTACTCGTTAGGAAGAACAAAAAATAATTACGTTTTGTTCCAACAAAAATTTAACAGCGAAGGAGTCCTCAGGGAATAAGAATTTTATTTGATTAAAAAATAAATTGACTACTAAATCAACTAACAAGGTTGAAAATATAAATAATTCATTCAAAAGTGACAACATTTTATTACAAAACATTCTTTTAATAGCAACATTCAAATTACTATAAAATTAATATTCAATGCCACAATATCAATATTTACAACAGTTCAACAGACGGAGATGTCAAGAACAATTCTGATTTTCTAAATATTTTTGTAACAAAAACGTTTCATGATTATATAAAAAGGTTATCTAAATAAATTTCACTAACAGGTAGTTTGTGATGGTTGGAATAATCAGGAAACATCTGCTCCCTATAGCTGTAGACAAGAAAAGGGTGCTAATTTATCCCAGGTCAACTGCGAATAGTTTTGTATTAGATAAACGGAAGCCATGGCAACCAGGAAAGAAAACAAACCATCCTAGTATGGAATACTTTAAATTAAAAAGCAGGCCTTTAAGTACAAAACAACAAAGTTATATGTTATTATGGATTATGAGATTAGCACAGACAAAAGAGGCAACATGATAATACATTCAACAACTCTACAAGCACAGATGTTGATTCATACATTTGATTTTATGGTCACAACCATGGTCGGTTTATAATTGAATGAATTTTATGTTAACATAGAAAAGAAAGAAGTTTTAGGGTTACTGGGGCAGGATATAATGTGCAACATGCCGCGGGGAGATAACAAGAAGGCTTACCGTATTGATCCTCACGAAGGGAGACGAAGATCTCCTGATCTACCGTGAGAGGTGTGTCTGTAAAGAGGAGCGACATAAGTTGTGGGGGGGCTAAACTTATGGGGGGGGGGGGGCAACTAATTGTAATCCTTTTCACAATAGTCACACAGTTTGCAAATAATAGAGTCACCAATTTATTAGGGTAATAAAATTCTGAATATGTAGAATCACCCAATTAAAGTAAAATATTATTTTTGTACTATCTTTCATCCGTGTGGTCTCTGTTTTATCGTTTGTCTAAATACATTAATACAGCTTTATTATAATTATTATTGTTAGACACTTGTTTTTGATTAGCTATGTAGCAACAACAACTTCTTTTCCTATCCGATATCTCTTTAGAACTCTCCGCATTTCTGAAAATTGTCCTCAGATATCGTGCAAATGATATCAATTATAAGGAATGATATCAATAAACGTTACTTTGTAAATGTGATCTGGATTTGGTTGGGTATTATTGATTGATTTTGATCAATGAAAATCAATGATATCAAACGAAATTGTTACTAATTTAGTTGAGAAATGACGCAGTTCTACTCATGAGATAATCTAAACTTGTGCACAATATAATTTAGAAATGTACAATAAATAGATAATATTGCAAAATAATTGAAAATTTAATTAAATTATTTCTATATATACAAGTAAAAATATAGCATTAAAGGGTGGGGTAACAAAATCAATACACGGAGGAAAGTTTCTTAATCAAATAGCAAAATAAGAAACGGCTGCATTGTACAGACAGAGTCTGCTATATATAACAACTCGCAAAATGTTGAACAAAACTTTCAACTACTTTTAAAATATTTTATGGAATCCATTTTTGACAGGTCTAGGAAATTAGAACGCTCAGTTCTTTCAAAATCACAGAGTAATGGAAGATATTCCTTGACTTGTGTATGAGATTGGGGGAAACTGGGTCATAATATACACAAGACTTTGACAAAAGGAGAGGAAAGTAGCATAAATTGAATTCTATTTTAATGAAAGATTATATTAGAAAACAGTCTGTCAATGTATATCTTGAGAAACACTTAATTTGCATTAGGTATAAGTTGTTGCAAGATGTGAACGCTATCAAAAGCTACATATCAAACTGTGTAACAAAAATGGAGGGAGTTTCAAGTTAAAAAAGTCACAATAAACTTAAAATTTTTAAAAGTTTATTTGTAATGCATCATTAATTTGTTTTAATACTAAATTGAATGCTAGAAATAGTTCGTTGTAAAGTGTATAAATTCATTCTATTAAACAAGACATACAATAAAAGGTCTAAGTTTGGAATGAGTGATCTGTACCAACCTCCGTCCACTTTACTATCAGAATCTAGTTGTATCGCGATGCCAAATCCTCCGAGTTTTACGGGGGCTGAATTCTCCTTGTTAGCGAGCAGAACACAGTGTGGTTTCAGGTCACGATGGATGATGTTGTTCTCGTGACAATAGCGAAGAGCTTCGAATATCTGTCGCATGTAGTGACTAAAAGTAGGAAAATAACACGAAAACGTCAACAATGGAAAGAGTTCAGTTACTACTTAACGAAGCAGTAGTACAAGTAAAAGTAAAAATCAATCCCCAATTTGTGTTAACATATCGTTTTTCAATTTAATCAGAACTTTAAATAACTTCCATTCTAATTGTGTTATTTCTTATTTTGAGTTAAGATGTTATCATTTTATAGAGAGTTCACCGGCTCTCATTTTGCCAATCGTTTATTCAACAAAAAAAATAATTCGTGCGAATTATTTTTTGGAATTTAGATAATTGATCAGTAAATATTTAATTTATTCAAGGCAGAGAGCAATTGATTTGGGCTCTCAGACTACCTTTACAAAGGACATTCAGCCGGCTTTCTTTTTCCAACAAACAGCAAGATTAATGAAGTGAAAGCGGGCTTGACATGACATTTAAATAATAGAAAGTATGCAAGGAATTCACAATGGAAATTAACTAACGTTTGTACAGTGGGGGAAATAATGCATAGCCAATTAGTTAACACAAAGATGAAACTTTTTGATATTGTCTTGGAAATAGAAACAATAGTTCTAATCAACTGAAGTACTGTTTGTTCGCCGAGCTAATTATAACTCTTTCTAAATCTTTGAGATAAAGAGAATGCCTTAACTAAAATGTATGTCATATAGAATTAAGATGAATTACCTGGCAACAGCTTCGCTGTATACAAAACCAGCTGTGGCTCGTTTGACAATTTCAAAACATAGGTCTGCACCTTCCATGCTAAAAGAAAAATAATAAGAGAGAAAGTTGTAAATTGTTTGTCAAATATTGGACAGATTTGATTGTATAGGTACATTTATAAAGTGAACTAGCATTTAATCAATATGGATTCTATTAATTATGATTGCTCCAATAATACTTCTCCATTTTAAGAAAAAAGAATTTAGAAAGAATTGTGTCACCAATTTATTCCTTTTGTTTATGTAAAGTTAATTCGATAGATAAATTTGTTTTCAATAGAAGGAAATGTTTTTTGTGCCTTTTATTTATAAAATAAATAAATAAAGCAAACGATTATAATTTCTCTTCATTTTATCAATACGTATCTTACATAATCATGTTTGATAATAAATCTGTTTATCTTAGACATTTCCTAGAAAATGTAATTTTAAATCATTTACGAAAAAGCCGTTTCCTGATTTCTAAATAACTATATTATTGTCTAGAACAGAGGAAGCTACAATTGTAAAACATTACTCGTTTGGAAAAAATTAACAAAAAGAGTATTCCATTTTTTATAAAGTAGGTACTACAAATCAAAATATTTCTTTTTATTTATAGAAACTGAAGGTATATATCACACCAATCCTGAATATATAGTTAATCTTTTTTCTTAGAGAGAATGTGAATTATTTTTCAATGACAGTGATTAGTGAACTGTCTGTTTCAATTGTGTTTGATGAGTCGATAGCTTCATATATACCAAGGCTGATGAACTGGTGATCAAGCTCAAAATTCGTTGACAAATATTCTTACTTTTATAATATAGGTATAGAGAATATAACTTATTATTCTGTTATGTTTAATAGTTATATATGTATTTTGAATATATGTTGATAAATACAAATATTATTACAAGATTTTCAAATAAAAATTAACTGAAAACAAATATTTCGAGAAAATATTGATTTAAAAATGGTCTAGATTATAGGAAAGTCATAAATTCCACCCAAAATACGATATGTAGACGATGTATAAATAAATAAATTTGTTCTAAGTACAGTATGTACCGGAAGTCTAAATTTAGAAATTTAGAAAAGCAAACTAGCTTTTTTGATTAAAAAGAAGTAATTATTGTTTTTATATGATTCTATAAAACTAAAAATGTTTACAAAAGTTTCTATATAAGCTATCATCACTGATTTATTTCAACAATACAACAGCCTTTATGTTATAATTTTGTTTCGGGCTGTTGAAGAGTAATATGTTTTGACTCATGTTGAGACAAAACATCCTTGTATAACTAAATATTTCCCAACAATCTGTTACTATTACTCTGAATAAATCTTAAGTTTGGAGCCTTTACACGACGTCTTCTGTATAGAAAATCGATGGACTGACAAGTAAATCCTTATTTATATTTCATTTCGACGTAAGCGCATTTATCAAGGGCAATTTGGGTATTCACACCAGTGCAGAGAAATACATTAAACATGTTTACTGCAGGGAAAGAGAGGAGACACAAGAATATACCACAACTTGGAATCTCTAATAATAAAATATATATAAACGCAAGTTTACAGGACTGAAAAGTTTTCCAAAATTATAAATACGGGATATGTAAAAAAAAGTTGTTAAAAAACTTTTTGGTTAAAAAGTTTTCTAAATGTAATCGAAGAGCAACGCCGATGATTGATACAAAGAAAGGATTAGACGAAGAGAAGTTAGAGTATAAAGCGGTACAAATTGAAGGCGGAAGCAGAAAGGGGGCTTAATGTGTGTTATCATCTTTCTCAATGAAGCTCTGAAGAATGTATTTTCAATTTTATTTTAAAGAGAAGTGTAAGGAATAGACATACAATTACTTTGAAATTTCGAATGTCTCTTCACTATTATTATTCAGATAATTCGTATCAGACAAAGTCCAGAAGAGGGAAATGGGAAAAGACTTAATTATAATTTATGACTCCTAAATAAATGTTGTCTCGATAATAAGATAGCTATTTTTAACCCCAATACTTTAAAAGTCCAAAGATAGCTAATATATACTAACATGCTTTAATTTTGTTTAATACATAAGGCAACCTTTTAGTCTGGAATATATACAAGAAACCACCCCACTTATCCCAGCATGGGGCATTTTGATAACCATAAGAGACCCCTGTATAATATAACGCCAGGATCAGGTTTTATTTAACCTGTAACAGACACATAGTTGTCTCTTAACAGTAAAAAAGTTATCTCTCAATCTTTTGCCTGAAACCCGGCACGAGTCATTGATTATTTGGCTTAGTTCAACATGCCTTCAGGAGTGCGGAATCAGGATCAAACGAAGGCAAATGTTTTGGTACCTAATTAAATTTCCGTTCAGCAACAACTTAACGGAGGAAAGCTAACGAGGAATGGGGAGGCCATACCTCTCCAAAAAGACATGGAGAGCGTGAAAGATCTTGAAGGAGGGTGCAGAAGAGGGTAGGGGGGCTGCCTCTAAGGGAGATGAACTAATTTCGTATTTTTTGAAACATACTCGCATCCGTGAATTCGACGAAGACGTTCCATGGTCGTCTCATCTAGTCTGGGCTCCAGGTCGATAATAACGAAGAGTATAATATAATTCAATCACAAAGAATAACTCGTATTTTTCATGTAATAGGCGTCTTTTTCAGAGGCAATCCTCCTCTGATCAATGAATGAATCAGTGAATGTGAAATTGACCACAGAGCAACAATTAGTTGGAAAGAACTCCAAACATAACCAGCCAGCCAGGAGATCCTTCAACAGAAGGACGCGCGTGTCAATGTGTCACCGATTGAATGAATGAATTGAGGAAGGTTAAAGTAAAGCAAAGGAATTCCAATTGCGCTGGACACAAGCCGATAAATTTGCGACTGTGACAATTTGATCGTAGATGAAGAGAAGGAGGCTTTGGACGAAGAGACTTCAAAAGTAGGAAGCGCTCGAATGAGTTCAATATTGTCGCATTATGCGAATACACCTCCCGATAAAGAATAACTTTCTTATGTATGCCTAATACTACTAGTGATAGCAAGCAAAGATACACTTGTAGTCGCTTGACCAATGAAAACAAGGGAAATCAGACATCTGCCAGAATCATTTTGGCAAAAAGAGAACCTGGTAAAGTGCAATATTTAGTTGTAATACAGAGCTATACCTGAGACAATAATCATGTATTCCGTACTAGATGCAATCGTAAGCTGTTTAGAAATAGAGAATTAGAAAACCTTTTTTTTATTTCTTTGTGAATATAAATTATTGATATTGCAAAAGTCAAAAGAATTATTCAATTGGAGACAGAGTTTTAAGATCAGTCCCTTTTTAATTATTATATACATAAACTAACAATATTTGTTAATAAAGTTATTCCATTCACATGAAAATATGACATAAGAGAAAGACATAACTTGAATATTAATATAGTAAAGTTAGCTATAAAGTCAAAATATATTCACCTACTAAGTTGAGAGCAATGTTACAAAATACAATACTTAAGATATTTCAGTTCATAAAAAATAAACTTTGTTGTATTCTTCAACTAAAATAATAAAGAAATCCGCAATATTTATAGTTTCATTAAAGTATAATATTGTAATTATTCATTTTGATAATTAAATAAAATAAACTTTCAAATGGTGAGCACCGTATACAGGTTATTCATTTTTATAAAACTTAATTTAAATTAAAAAAAAAAACTACAAAACTAAATTTTTGAAAGATTAATAAATGAATTTTCGGAGGTTGGATAAGGCACGTAAATTTTAGAATTCCTCAATTTGAGTTAATTATCCATTGATAGAAAAACTTCATAAAATATACATTAAATAGATTATACTACTGAAAAGTAGTTTTCAGTAGTATGTTAAATTTCACTTAATAACTTGTTTAGTTGTCGTCAGTTTCAAACATATCTATATAATTAATCTAGATCAAGTACAGACGAATAAGATTAAAAGAGAGCGCTGAAATAAGCCTTAATCATTTAATTTATACTGGAGAAAAAAAAATATTGGTATGGAGATAAACATTACTTTTGTTCTTCTTTTTGATTTATAGTATGGTTACCGTCTCTATTTGTCAAAAGAAATAAATCACTTGAATTATAAAATTAATAAAAGGATAAGAAATAGTTTTTCATTATAGTATAATACTATGCTTTACAGATAATTACCCGTTAACTTGATTATACCTACAAATAAGTGATATACGCAAATTATACATCAAATATAAATGCAAATGTATAGAGATAATTGTTATTTATGTCGAAGTCTGAAGAGCATTTAATTATAAATACACAATTCAAGAATATGAGTGTAGTGTTTTTAGATTTAAAAAAAATATTTTATTTTTTATACAAATCTCCGAATAAGAGAAGCATATTTAATATGTATATAAAAATGATTAAGATAATGAGGATGAATACTTTTTTCTTCGAATGTTCTCTGAGAATTCTCTAAATGAATTAATTGTAATTTTAAAATTTGCTGTTTTATAATTTTATGTTTTAATGCTAAATTTATTGTTATCAAATTTATGTTCAAATTTTTATTTTAAAAAGCACACAACGAAAATCGATTTTCCGACGGTTACACTATAGGAATTAGAAGTTTTGGCTTTCCTACAAATTACAAAAGTACTTAAGAAATACTTTCACATTTACATTTTTAGACCAACTGCAAAGATTAAATTTTTCCTTTGAACAAAAATATTAAATCCAGATGCTTAATTAAATTGTCTCCATTTCTGCATGGATATGATATAGATTTAAAATAAAACACTGTCATAAACATCAAATAACTATTTATCGGAATTGCGTCAACTGATAATCATCCAAACAGGAATATTGTGAAAACTTAACACGCATAAAAAATAAACATCAATGAAGCAACTATATATGAGGAAGTTTCTCAGGATCAAAAAAGAATCCATACAAAAAAACAATAATCATCCGATCATTTGCAGATAAATATTGCAGATTGCACAGAGCAGGAGTATAGAAGGAGAGGAGAGCATTTCGACTGAAATCGATTGTGATGAAAACAGAGGCTATAATATAAGGAGTTAGCAAAGAGGACAAAAGCAGTCGATCTTACTTTTCTAAGTACATTTCTGCTGATATTCTCAAAAAATGTTTTTGTGAGAGAACATACGGCCTTATTTCTACGTTGATTAACAATTCTATTGCTAACTATCCTCTTCCACAAAAAAGATTTGTATAACTCTTCTCTCTAGAATATATAAAAAAGAGAGGAGGCCTAAGCATAGGGGTAAGGTGAAGGAGTGGGGAGGGTGTCGAACACCAAATACGTGCCCCGGGGAATTAACTTTCGTCGTGCGTGAAGAAGTATGGAGTGGTGGGACATGTTGAATGCTCAAAATAGGTATAGAAAACTATAATGAAATGCGCCTACCAATATACGAGTACCGTTTAAAGTATATTTTATTAAAATACAGCCGATATACTGTCCAACATGCAACAATATCGTCAAATTATTGATATAAAAGCGAAATATATTTCTAAATAAAAAAGGAAATAATCGCATGCGACATTGCAAAACATTTTTTTTAAATTATCGACTAAAATTGTATAATAAATAACAAAGAACGAAAACACGCTATAAAGGGTAGTATAATTACCGCTAATATCTAACTATTTTAATGACCAAAAGCAACAAAATCGGCTAAAACAGATAATAGCGAAGAATAATAAGAAGAAGATTAAAAAACACCGCATTAGAAAGGAATGCCATAATAGTTCGGTTTTAAATGACACATATTTCCCCTAATCTCTTGAGAAATCAAGTCCAACTAGGAAAAGTATATAATTGTAAAGAAAGAATCTCTAATCTGGGAAAGATGTTACCTAAAGACGTTATATCATTACATAGCTGTATAGGAGTATAGATCTATAGTTTCAATGTTCATTAGAACGTCAGATGACACACAAGTCAATCTAATTAACACGCAGGAATATCTGACTCTACCAAGAGACTAAATCGATGGTCGAATACGTTGCGACTATATCTGCTAAACTTAAAGACATCGAAGAGACCATAAAAAAAAAGATTTTAATAATGATATTTATAACGAAAACGACTAACCCGTGTTGTTGTCGTTTGTGTTAAAAGAGAAGTAAACTATTTTTAAACATGTCTCGATATCTGGTAATCTAATCATTCCACCTACACAAAATTGAATTCATGGCAACAAGTAAATGGCTTGATGATGTACAACACGCAAATCCTCAACAATAACGTCTATAAAATATTGATAAGGTTTTAAAATAGAATTTGCAGTTTTATAAATGCATAAATCAGTATAAGAATTTTAGAATAAACGAACTCAACTCTTGATTTGTGTACCCAGACAATTTTTCATTTCCTTATTAAGTAAACTAATAATTAGGATATTTTTCAACAGAGTCCTCCAGCTAAATGAATACAGAGAAACTTATGTTAAAGTTTCATTGTGTAGATGTAGATGTCATTTATAGCAATAAAAAATAAATGATTTAATTTATAAATAAAATTTATAAACAATAATCCGTTCAAGATAACGATAATAATCGATGCTTTAAAAGAAAAAGAAAAACCTAATGAATAAATAACATTCTTAACGTAACTACACATAATATGTATTTTATAACTACAAAATAATAATAGGCAAAATTCAATTCAATTTAATCAATAAAATATTATAACCATAGAAATTTCACTATAACTACAAGTAGACCACAGACATTGCACTATAACTACAAGTAAACCATAGACATTACACTATAACTACAAGTAGACCACAGACATTGCACTATAACTACAAGTAGACCATAGACACTGCACTATAACTACAAGTAGACCACAGACATTGCACTATAACTACAAGTAGACCATAGACATTGCACTTACAAGTAGACCATAGACATTGCATTATAACTACAAGTAGACCATAGACATTGCACTATAACTACAAGTAGACCACAGACATTGCACTATAACTACA